>SJXQ01004162.1:263866-352189 GCA_006408695.1 Aepyceros melampus | reverse complement strand
ACTGGACTGGACTGCAGCCCACCAGGCTCACCCATGGGAATTCCCAGGCAAGAGTACTGGAGTGGGTGGCCATCTCCTTCTCCAGGGATCGAACCTGCGTCTCCCAATTGCGGGCGGGTTCTTTACCGGCTGAGCCGCCAGGTGACGAGCCTTTTTCTCTGTCTTTGCAGCCTCGTGAGCAGAGAGCTGGTAGTTTCCAGGCGTCGCCAGGAGAGGGCGGCCTTGCCCCACTCAGACGCGGACCGCGCACAGCCGGCGGCGGCGCTTACGTGAAAGTGACAGTGAAGCCGCGCAGTCTGCCCGACTCTGCGACCCCACGGACACCAGGCCGCTCCGCCAACGGGGTTTTCTGGGCAAGAGCACTGGAGTGGGTGGCCTTCTCCTTCTCCAACGGCTGGTTAATTGCTTTACAGATGCATTGGTTGAAGCAAGCAAATTAATTAATTCACACTGAATGGGAGAATTTCCTTAAATGTGCAGGTGGTCCTGCATTGGGGGACTGCTTCAACAGCCAGAAAAATTGTTAAGAGGAATAATGCTAGTTGAACTCCTTTTATTTTTTTCGTAAAACTTTGCATTTCAATTTTAAAAATAATTTGAATTTCCCTTTCAGACCTCTAGATACTGAAGAGTAAAATCTGAAATTTCCTAATGTAACTACTTTATTTATAAAGTAGCTTTATCCTTTGTCATTTGTATAAAATATTTACAACAAAAGGATAACTTGGTAGTCAATATTTAATGTCCTGCCATAATTAATGTTCTTAATGGAAGTTACTCTCCTGAAGCTAATTGTCCTCGGGTTCTGCTGCCCCTCAGAACCTTCTGGAAATGTTTGGATAATAAATTACTTTAATATGGTATCGCCTTACTCAGAGTTCTTGCTTGAGAACAACAACAACAAAAATCAGACTTTTTGTATTTGAGACGAAGGAGAGGGAATTAGGTGAAAGGATACTTGGACCAGGAGGGAACTGAAGGGAAGCCCAGAGAACCCAGCTCGGGAATTAAGGAGGAACCAAAGGAGACCACGGCTTCCCTGGCGGCTCAGGTGGTAAAGAACCTGCCTGCAGTGCAGGAGACTGGGGTTCGATCCCTGGATCCGGAAGATCCCCTGGAGAAGGGGTACGCACTCCAGTTTTCTCGCCCGGAGAGTCCCATGGATAGAGGAGCCTGGTGGGCTGCAGTCCCTGGGGTCACAAAGAGCCGGACACGACTGAGTACTGACAGGGGAGGTCAGAAACCTCCCCTCTCGCCCACGCGGGGGCCACAGCCACACCCAGAGCCCCTCGTCCCACTGCTGCTGGGCTGTGGGGTCTGACGTCACTACTCTGGGACACCTGCTCTGGATTCAAAAGCTTAAGCAAGAACACCTGAGCTGAGTCTGTAAGCTCACACGCTCTGCCCAGCTGGCTGTGCCCAAGCCCCTCCGCAAGGAGGAACTTCTGCCTCTGCTTGGGCAGTCTGCGTGCTGTAGGTCGAACTGTGTCCTCCAAAGATAGGTATGTTCAAGTCCTTAACCTTCAGCACCCATGAAGGTGACTTGCTTAGAAATAGGATCTTTACAGATGCAATCAAATTAAGATGAAGTACACAAGGGGGAAATTAAGTGGTCACTAAGTATGGTGATAGAAATCAACCATATTTACTGTGATGATCATTTCACAAAGTGTACAAACATCAAATCATCAGGGGCTTCCCAGGACTTCCCGGAGCTCAAATGATCAAGAATCTGCCTGCAATGGAGGAGACCAGGGTTCGATCCCTGGGCGGGGAAGATCCATTGCAGGAGGAAATGGCATTCTACTTCAGTATTCTTGACTGGAAAATTCCACAGGTGGAGGAACCTGGCAGGCTACAGTCCATGGGGTCACAAAGAGTCGAACATGCTGAAGTAACTTAGCGCGCGTGCACACACACACACATCTTGTGTGCCAGATACTAGTATAATGTTATATGTCAATATATCTCAGTTTTTTGAAAATTCAGAAGTCATACTGGATTAGCGGACCCCTAAATCCAAGGTGGGTGGTGTCTTTAGAAGGAAAGGAAAATTTGGGGACAGAGGTTCGGACGTGAAGAGACCACAATGTGAAAACAGAGGCAGAGACTGGAGCGGTTCGTCCACCAACCGAGGAGCGCCCAGGGGCTTGGACACCCAGACTCCAGGAGGGGCGAGAAAGGACCCGCCCCAGGAGCCTTCAGGGCAGCGTGGCTCTGCCACTGCCAGCACTTGAGATCTTTTTTCTTTTTGATGTGGACCATTTTTAAAGTCTTTATTGAATTTGTTGCAATATTGCTGCTATTTTACGTTTTGAGTTTTTGCCTGCAAGTCATGTGAGATCTTAGCCCTCTGCCCAGGGATCTAACCTGCGCCCCCTGCACTGGAAGGTAAAGTCTTAACCACTGGACCACCAGGGAAGTCCCAGCTGCCAGTGCCTTGACTGGGGACCTCCAGCCTTCCAGCGCTGTGTTAGTCATTCCTTCGTGTCCAACTCTTTTCAATCCCTAGGACAGTAGCCCACCAGGTTCCTCTGTCCATGGGCTTCTGCAGGCAAGAATACTAGAGTGGGTAGCCACTCCCTTCTCCAGGAGATCTTCCCGATCCACAGATTTAACCCAGGTCTCCTGCACTGCAGGCAGACTTTGCACCATCTGAGCCACCAGGGAAGCCCCTCACCCCCCGCCCCAACCTTCCTGGTGCGAGGATAAAATCTGTTGCTTGAAGCCACAAAGTCTGTCCTGTTTTATCACAGCAGCACTAGGACACGAAAACACTAAAAAATAAAGGGTGACTTTGGAGCTGAACTGCCAAAAGCCCAGCCATAATCTTCTGCTTTGTGTGCTTAGATTTTTGATAAGGTCTCTTTTGAATTATTGATTAATGTCTTTTCATCCATCATAGAAATATTCAGACATAACAAAGAACCAGGAAGTCTACAGACTGACTACATCTGGATTTATTCACGGAAATATGTGAATTAATTTGTGAATAAACTCTTATGTACAATGAATAAACTCTAGAAATAAACATGACGTGACGGCACCGGTCCCAAATGTGTATGGACGTGGGGCTGAGGGAGAGGGACACCTCACGGGTCCCCAGGGGCTGCCTTCTGCCACGAACATGTTCCATCTAGCACCAACCCAGCTGGCCATGACTGTCGAGAAAACCAAACTTTACGTGGACACATTATTCAGCCAAGCTCACACATCCGGTATACGACACCCACTTCTCTTCCCTGCGTTAGGCTAAGAAACGTCCATGGCAGAAATGAGCTGATGAACTGATTGTGCAATAAGAATCCTCTGTGTAATTTCTGTGCACAAACCACGTGGTCAGCACCACCCGGTCCCATGCCTGGCCTGAGCTTCCCCTCCTTCGCTGCCGAGGGCCAGCTCGAGAGTCCGTGCAGCCTGGCCCAGCCGGGAGCAACCCCTTCTCCCTCCTGCAGCATCTGCTGACAGTAACAGTCAGCTCACACTTGTCTCCAGGGACTGTCTACCCCGATCCCTCATGAAAGGAATGGATGATAAACTCTGAGAACAGGAATCGTGCTTTATACCAGGAGAGGCCGGGAAAGGCGTCGCAGCAAACACAAATCAGAGCTCACTTATGAGAATCAGCAGAAAGTCCCAGGTTCAAGAACAGAAAAAGGCAGATGCCCCAAAAGCGGGATAAATGAGCTTGACTCATTCGGAGTCGACTCCTGAGTCCAGCATCACTGCGTACAATGTAAAGGGTTTCTAATTCTGCACCTCACGAAATCACTATTGCCCCAAACAAGATGAAGCAAAGAGGTGAGGCTGCCGGAAAGCTGCCTGCTGGTCTGTGTTTGTCTGAGAAAGAGGAAGCGGCGTCCAGCAGCATCCAGGGTGCCAAAAACGCAGAAGCACAGCGCAAAGGGCAGGCGCCGCGCGGGGCGGCGAGAGCGGAGCCTGGGAGGGAGGGGGCAGAGCACTGCCTCGGAGAGAAGGCCGGCCCGTCTGTGCTGGCGCCGACCTAGCGAGCATCGAGTGTCAGGAGTGACTGCAGGAGCTGAGTGAGGGTAGCACAGAGGTGACACCCAGCACCTTTGTGAAGCAGTGGTGCCTACTGAAGTCCAATGGCATCTCCCTAAAACTTCATGCCTGGTCACCGTCGCTGTCACGAAGGAGCACTGTGCTGTCTACCACAGGGCCTGTGGACTGCTATGAAGTCTGTCTCATTTCTTGCCAGATTCTCCAAGGAACAATGCTACACTTGGGCGTCAAGTCGTTCACGGAGGTGAAGGTGAAAAGCACTGCCATTTATTGAATGCCCACAGTGGGCCTTAGACATTAGAGTTCCTCATCTCTCACCTTTGCAGAAACCTCGTAAAGCGGGAATATTAGTCCAGTCTTAAAGGTAAGAAAAGGCCAACTTGGGCTTCCCTGGTGGCTCAGACGGTAAAGCGTCTGCCTGCAGTGCAGGAGACCCAGGTTCCATCCCTGGGTTGGGAAGATCCCCTGGAGAAGGAAATGGCAACCCACTCCAGGACTCTTGCCTGGAAAATCCCATGGACTGAGGAGCCTGGTAGGCTACAGTCCATGGGATCGCAAAGAGTTGGACACGACTAAGTGACTTCACTTTCACTTAAAGGTAAGAAAACTAGGTTTCAGAGCAGGTAAGGGCCTGTCCTTGGGTCTCACCTCAAAACCTCTAATACTTAATGTTTTGCCACAGTGCCTCAACAATCTGGCAAGAAACAAAGTACATGTGTAATCCACAGTCACTTCAAGTACAGTATATTTATGAGACACTTTGAGGGATTGGTTTAAGGCGATAAGAGATTTCAGAGATGACCTAGCTCAATGTCATCACAATCAAACAAACTAAAAATAACAGAAACAAGTAATAACTCTCCTAAAATCAGAAAGCAATGGAGGGGCATAGCTGAGTGCACAGCTGGGGTCTTCTGATGAAATCACACCGAGCTCATTTCAGCTCCTCTCTTAATGCTAAGAAATGCTAGGAAGCTGTTGAGTGGGAGAGTTGGGATTAGAACCTTGGTAGTCAAAGCTTAACGCCCAGAGGGAGCGCTTTCTACCATACAACGGTGTGCCGAGACCACAGTGAAAATCACAGCATCTGTTTTGGCATTTCTCAAACACATTTGTGTTGTGATACCCGTTACTTAGACATCAATGCACAATGCCCATCTTTTTCGTTCAGAAAATTTAGAAGGAGCTTGGAGGGTGAGATGCCTTTCACGTAATAGTCAGCTCAATTTAGATTTGTTGATTGACATATTGCCCACTTGGATCGATTACATGATACTTTATACTCTGGGGTCTTTGGAGAGAGCCAACTTCTGAACAAGGTCATGCCTCCATCTCTCTCCAAGGCACGTATTTTCCCAGACCTGAACCTACCCCTTAGGGGCTGTTACAATACCCCTCTTCTGGAATTTCTCACTGGCACAGTGAAGCCACTTTCTTTAGGGCGTATTCCTTGCCTCGCTAGGAGTATATGCTTTCTCTTTTAGGAAGGAACCTGGGCTTTTCACTTCTACAAAGTCCCACCATAAAACAGGTCCTAAAAGGTGAGGAGTGAAAGCCGGACGTGTCCGTCTTTCCGCATCGTCACCTGTTTTAGCAAGCACGCTAGCTGGACATCCCTACTACAGCGTCTGTAACAGCCAGCAAACGCTGGACATCCCCCTGTGGAAGGCCCTTGTCGTCACCACAACCTGCGGCTTTTTCCTGTGGCTCTCCTAGACCTAAGTGGTCTCGTTGCAAAACCGATCACAAAATCGCTTCTCAGGCTGCTGCTGCTGCTTAGCTGCTTTGTGGAGTCCAGCTCTTGTGGCCCCGTGGACGGAGGGCCACCGGCCTCCTCTGTCTGTGGGCTTTTTCAGGCAAGCATACTGGAGTGGGCCGCCATTTCCTTCTCCAGGGCATCTTCCTGACTCAGGGATCGAACTCACGTCTCTTTACATCTCCTGCACTGCAGGCAGTTCTTTACCGGGTGAGCCAATGGGAGAGGTTGCTATTAGCCGTCATTTGTGTGTTACTGAGCGTGTTTTACATTGATAAAGGCAAGGCTCTGTTGCCCTAGATTGGGTTAGCCTAGGAACCCTTCAAGGATACCAGGGGTGAAGGAAGGAATTTTCCATTGAAAAACACAGCCATTTTGCAACTTCAAAAGCGTCACTGGCCAGCAGTTGCCCTTGGGAGTAGTTTGTCTGGCATAGAATCCCTCATTTTCCCAGCGTGACCTTAGGATGTAATTCAGTAATGAGATCATCTGGCAACCTCGAGCTTTAATGCAGTGAAATTAAATAAGTGGATTGGCTGTGGGTTTAACCTGTCCTTACTCTTCCAAGGTGGAATTTGGCCAACATTATGAATAAATGCTTGAGCTTTCAAGACTCCCATTTTGTAATTATACTTTGAATAATGTTAAAGGACAACTCCCCTCAGTAGCACAGAGTGTATTTTATGAACAAATGTAAATTCCTTTGTCACTTCTAAAGTCCCCTCTCCTGGCACAGTTCAGACCAGAAATGATCATGGCAGAGAGTCAACGTTTCTCACCACTTGTTTTTAACTCATAACACCTACATTGTATTTAGTATTCATTTTTCCCTGTGAAGTTTGCTCTGTTAACGACTCTGTTTTTCAAACTATACCAGAAGTTTTGGGGAGAAAGGGCCAGGTTTGACTTTTCCTTTGGGTTTATTTCAGCATCAAATCGAGGCCTGCCTGCATAGCGGGCACACAGTCAGTAGCAGTTGGTCGGGGGCTGGAAAGCATTAGGGTCAGGGTTAGGTATGCCACCAACTCTATTGCCTCCTTGTTAAGTCTCAGTGAAAAGTGGAGTGGAAGTGTTAGTCACTCAGTTGTATCCAACTCTTTGTGGCCCCACGGACCCACCATGGAATTCTCCAGGCAAGAATACTGAGCTGAGTAGCCATTCCCTTCTCCAGGGGATCTTCCGGACCCAGGGATAGAACCTGGGTCTCCTGCACTGTAGGCTACCCTTTACTGTCTGAGCCACCAGGGAAGGCTTTAAAGTCTCAGGGTTCACCTCTGTTGGATCTTCCCGGATGACGCTAGTGGTAAAGAACCCACCTGCCAGTGCAGGAGACTCAGGTTCCATCCCTGGGCCGGGAAGATCCCCTGGAGGAGGAAATGGCAGCCTACTCCAGTATTCTTGCCTGGGAAATCCCGTGGGCAGAGGAGCCTGGTGGGCTATGGTCCGTGGGGCCACAAAGAGTCGGACACGCCTGGGCATACCACGTGTTGCACATGTGCGCTGTATCTATGTCCCACGCATGTAAATAAGCATTCTACCCCACATGCTCCGATTCCAAACACCTGCACAATTGCAAGTGGAATTTAATACAAGCGTGAAATGTCTTATCTAGTTAAGGTATTGACCTCAAGATGCACTGATACAGCAGCTCCCAATAAAGAATTTTTTCAGTTTGACAATTCTTCGTTTTTCATCTCACCATTGAAATGTATCGTTTTTGAACCCCTTCTTTAAAATGGATAAATCATAAAGAAGACAGTCACAAAGAAGCTAATTTTCAGTCTTACGGTGGTCCAGGTCAAGTTGGCCTTCACTCAGGGCTCCCCACTCTCCACCCAGAATATTACCCTCATTCAGCGTTCAGACATCCACCACAGCGCCACGTGTCGTTCAGCTGGTAATTAAGTCATCACACACACACACACACACACACACACAAAACCACCACCGATTCCTCTTTCCTGACAGGACGATCTCGCTTCAACACCTACGCAGCTACAGCACATCCACCTTGAAACGGAGAATGGAGACCAGGCTCGAGGCCTCAACAGATTCACTAAAATCGATACTAATGAGCTTCTAAAAGAGTGAAGAGAGAATGACACGGTTTCAGCAGCAGAAGGAAAGGAACACCACTAAACCGGTATCATGTTGGAACCCTCGCCTATAAAACACACAATTGCTACTCTAAGAGTGTACTCACTCTCTTTCTGCTTAATCTTGTGGTAGAGTTGATTTAATTTGCAGTCATGTAGGACAATGAACAGCTAAATTAGACTATAATTCTTGGGGAAATACTGGTGTAGGTAACAAAATGCAAAGTCCCTTTGCTAATCTAGACAGTCATTCCTTGACGATGGCATTCTTGCTGTCTGGAAGTTGGTGCTAGCCAGTGCTGGGTGTTAGTCAAGATAGCACCAAAGTCTTCTCCTAAAACTAGTCCATGAGAAATAAATGGAAGTTTATTTTTGAACTAAAAATGATTCCACCCCAACAAATCTCACCCCAGATCTGTGTGTGTGTTTGGCAACAGCAAACTTGAGAGATTTTACCTGCTCAAAAGACAACAGGGATGAGTCATCCTGGAGAAGGCGCTCTCAGTGGACAGCAAAAGCGTCTATGTGTAAATCAGTTTTGCTGCTAGAATATGTATTGGTCTGCATATTTCTAAGATACAGAGAAGCTGTTCCTCTTTCTAAACCAGATGCTTCCACTCCACACAATTTTCCAAGGCAGTGATATTTCATGAAGTCTTTCTTTCTAAGCATCTGTCGTTATTCATTCCACTTTTTTTCTTTTTGGTGAGGTATAGTTGATTTACAATATTAGTTTCAGATGTACAGCATAGTGATTCAAAGTGCTTGTAGATTACACTCCATTCAAAGTCATTATAAAGTGTTGGCCACACCCCCCGTGCCGCGCCGCATGTCCCTGTGGTTTATTTCACGCACAGCAGTTTGTGCTCTGGGAGCCACTCATTTGTTCTCTGCATCTGTTACTCTGCTTCTGTTTTGTTATACTCACCTGTCGGGTCTATTTTTTAGGTCCCATATATAAGTGATAAATTACTGCATTCCTCTTTCTTTGCCAGTTTCTCCATTTTCCTAATTATCTTAATGAACGTAATACTAATCAGAGCCCTGTAAAACACAAATTCGAGAACCAACAAAAGTTTTATATAGTATTCATAATATGAAATCTTACACATATCTTTCATGTTAAAACAAAATATTAATTTTTTTCGTCTCCCTTACAGAGATGTCTTTAAGATATTACTGTGGTGGTCATACGCTAAGTGATCCCCCCCCACCTCAGTGAGTCATAATCGTGTGTAATACCTTCCCCTAAGCACAGAAAGAATCTGTGACTTGGTTCAAGCCAATGGAATATGGCAAAGGTGAAGGGATTTTGCGGTTGTAATGAAGGCCCCTAATCATTTGACCTGGAGTTAATCAAGGTTATCCTGGGTGGGTCTGATCTAAGCAGGAGAACCGTTTAAGAGAGAGTCTGAGTCTTCCCTGAAGCCAGAGACTGGAAGCGGCCGAGATGGTGTGTGTGTGTTCTTGGCTTTGATAAGGTAAGCTACCGTGCATTTGGCCAGCAACTCCAGGGAGCTTAAAGGTAGTGTCCATGCATGCTCAGTTGCTCAGTTGGGTCTGACTCTTTGTGACCCCATGGACTGCAGCCCACCAGGCTCGTCTGTCCATGAGATACTCCAGGCAAGAACGCTGGCGTGGGTTTCCATCTTTGCCTCCAGGGGATCTTCCTGACCAGGGATTGAACCCACATCTCTTATCTCTCCTACATTAGCAGCTGGGTTCTTTACCACAAGCGCCACCTGGAAGCCCATCTAAGTGCCCAGCGTCTGGAGAATGAGCATCCAGCTTGCAAACCTGGTGAAGGCAGGCCCCTCACCTTTCCTCCCGAGCAGGCGCCTTAGAGCGCGTCCACTGTAGACCAGCCACAGTGAAGAGCGGACGCCTCTGTCCATACGCCCATCCTCAGAGGGCTGACTGACGTTGATGGGCTGGTTGCTAAGCCCACTAACAGTCCAGAACCCTCTGTAGCTTCATATGAATAAAACGAACAACAGTCAGTGGGCAGGGGCTGGGCCTCCAGGTGACCAGCACGTTCAGAAAGGTATGCTGCCTGAGCGGAGAGCCGGCTCCCAGCCCGGGAACCCAGATGAGTCACTCCCTTCACGTGGTCAGCTGGCGGCGCTTTGTCTGCCTTCTTGCTGTGTCCGGGTCGGGGAGGGAGCAGGTGACTCAGCAGGCAGAAACCTGACCTGGGTGGGCGTGAAGAGCGGCCCTGCCCAGGCTGTAAGGGCTTCAGGCTGTGCTTCCTTTAGGGAGCCCGAGGGAGACAGGTTGTTCCTGGACAGGTCGATGGTGAGACCCTGCAGAAGGGCGAGTCCGCAGATGCCTTCTGCCAACCAACCAACCAACCTCCCAAATCGCCAGATCATTCACAAGGAGACTTCACTTCATGCAACACACCCTGGCTGTGGGCTTCCCAGGGCGCGCTGGTGATAGAGAACCCACCTGCCAGTGAAGGAGACGGAAAGACAGGCCTTCCATCCCTGGGTGAGGAAGATCCCCTGGAGGAGGGCACGGCAACCCACTCCAGTATCCTTGCCTGGAGAATCCCATGGACAGAGGAGCCTGGAGGGCTACAGCCCATAGGGTCACAAAGAGTCGGACATGACTAAAATGACTTAGCATGCACGCACAGCAATTTGAGCAAATATTGTGTGTATGTGGGGAAGGCAATGGCACCCCACTCCAGTACTCTTGCCTGGCAAATCCCATGGATGGAGGAGCCTGGTGGGCTGCAGTCCATGCGGTCGCTAAGGAGTCAGACAGGACTGAGTGACTTCACTTTCACTTTTCACTTTCATGCATTGGAAAAGGAAATGGCAACCCACTCCAGTGTTCTTGCCTGGAGAATCCCAGGGACGGGGGAGCCTGGTGGGCTGCCGTCTATGGGGTCGCACAGAGTCGGACACGACTGAAGTGACTTAGCAGCAGCAGCAGCAGCAGCATTTAGGGAACAAGGGCACAGGGCCAGTTCAGTTCAGTCGCTCAGTCGTGTCCGACTCTTTGTCAGAGGAGGAGGTTATAAAATGAATAAGGTGATGTCTTAGCCCTTACAGCCCTTACAGTCTAGAAAGGAGCAACACTGTGAAGTTGTCTCGTGGACAACAATTTTGAGAATCTGTTATGCTGCAGACACTGTATCCAGCACTTAGCCTCATTACCTGAGGACAATTCAAGGTCCCAACGTTATGAAAGTTTAAAGAGTTTTTGAGGTGTCCTGAGCAAGAGACATTGAAACAGGTGCTTTGAATAGGTACAGTTTCAACAGGCTGAATGGGTAAAAGCTATCGAGGGACTGCTGCTGCTGCTGCTAAGTCACTTCAGTCGTGTCCGACTCTGTGTGACCCCGTAGACGGCAGCCCACAGGCTCCCCCGTCCTCGGGATTCTCCAGGCAAGAACACTGGAGTGGGTTGCCATTTCCTTCTCCAATGCATGAAAGTGAAGTCGCTGAGTCGTGTCCGACCCTCAGCGACCCCATGGACTGCAGCCTTCCAGGCTCCTCCATCCATGGGATTCTCCAGGAAGGAGTACTGGAGTGGGGTGCCATTGCCTTCTCCGTATCGAGGGACAGAGCTGTACTAATCAAAGTCCAAATTAGAGCTGTGCTTCAGGAATGTGGAATCGCTGTTTGGCTCAGCAGATCCTGTTTCCTGAAACGTCAGGCTCGTGCTTGACCTTTCTGTCTCCTCTCTCTCCCTGGTCCCTCCTACAAATACATTTTCATAAAACCAATTCAGGCCTCCCTTGCTTTTTGAAAAGCTGCTCTGCACCACTTTGCTTCCATAAAGGATCTGCATCGGTACCTGTTTTTGCTAACTGAAAGAAATCTGAAGAGGAGTTTTACTTTTATGAAAAAAATCAGGAAAAAAAAATACCATTTACAGTTTGTTTTGCAGTGAATTGTAGAGGTAACCAGACTTTCCTTGTGGCTCAAATGGTAAAGAATCTGCCTCCATATAGGAGACTCAGGGTTCAATCCTTGTGTCGGGACGATCCCCATGGAGAAGGGCATGGCAATCCACTCCAGTATTCTTGCCTGGAGAATTCCATGGACAAAGAAGCCTGGCGGGCTACAGCCCATGGGGTCATAAAGAGCTGGACACAGCTGAAACGACTTCGCACAGCAGCACAGCACACATCGTAATTCTCTCACGTACTCAGTTCAGTTCAGTTCAGTCTCTCAGTTGTGTCTGACTCTTTGCAACCCCATGGACTGCAGCACGCCAGGCCTCCTGTCCCCAGCCAACTCCCAGAGCTTACTCAAACTCATGTCCTTGAGTAGGTGATGCCATCCAACCATCTCATCCTCTGTCATCCCCTTCTCCTGCGCTCAATCTTTCCCAGCATCAGGGTCTTTTCAAATGAGTCCATTCTTTGCATCAGGTGGCCAAAGTACTGGAGTTTCAGTTTCAGCATCAGACCTTCCAATGAATATTCAAGACTGATCTCCTTCAGGATGGACTGGTTGGATCTCCTTGCAGTCCAAGGTACTCTCAAGAATCTTCTCCAACACCACAGTTGAAAAGCATCAATTCTCCAGCGCTCAGCTTTCTTTCTAGTCCAGATCTCACATCCATACATGACCACTGGAAAAACCATAGCCTTGACTAGACAGATCTTTGTTGGCAAAATAATGTCTCTGCTTTTTAATATGCTGTCTAGGTTGGTCATGGCTTTTCTTCCAAAGAGCAGGCATCTTTTAATTTCACGACTGCAGTCACTATCTGCAGTGATTTTAGAGCCCTCCAAAATAAAGTCTCTCACTGTTTCCACTGTTTCCCCATCTATTTGCCATGAAGTGATGGGGCCAGATGCCATGAGCTTTGTTTTCTGAGTGTCGAGTTTAAGACATTTCCTATGTACTTCTGGTCACCAAATATGTGAGGCCTTTTCCTCACACCCAGCAACTTCCAAGATGAGCTGAGTGTCTTAAAATTTAATTCAATTCTGACCCTGGAGACAGCGTCAGAGCCCACACACAGAGAGCTCAGTCCCGCAGGACTGCCTTCCTGTCCCCCGCCGACACACACCCTCCTCAGATGCCAGTCACAAGCCCAGGATGTTACCTGTGCCTCTGGCTGTAGATCAGAGTTTACAATGACCCCCCCTCCTCAGGTTTGATTAATTTGCAAAGCAGCTCACAGGACTCAGAAAAACATTTAACTCATTTTCATCAGTTTACTATAAAAGGTTTGGATAAAGGATACAGCTGAACATCCGGACAGACGGGTGCACAGGGCAGGGTGCGCAGGATGGGCATGGAGGCCCCGAGCCCGTCGTAGCCCACCACCCTCCCAGCACCTCCACGCACTTGTCAACCCAGAAGCTCTCTGAAGCCCTTACTCCCACATCACATGGGCATGAGCAATCATTAACTCCACCTTCAGCCCTTCTGCCTTCTTAAGAGAATGGCGGGTGGGTCTGAAATTCCCAAGCTTCGAATCATGGCTGGTACTTCCTGGTGACCAGTCCTCATCCAGGAGCCTACCCAGGGTCACCTCATTGCAACGAAAGACATTTCAATCACCCAGAAAAGTCCAAGGGTTCAGGAGCTCTGTGTCAGGAACCAAGGGCACAGCTCAATATGTATTTTCTATTTATCTCACACATGTAAAAGGAAAAAAGTTTCTATTTTACTAAAAGGTAAGCTCCAAAGAGCAGGACTTTTTAAGGAAACATTTTATCTTAAAATAATATTTACAAGAGAGTTTCAAAAATAAAGAGAATTCCCATATATGCTTCACTCTATATCTCCTACTGTTAACATCTTAAACAACCATGGTATACTTATCAAAACTAAGATTATAATACTATTATCTAAAAGGCGTATTTTTATCAATTTTTCCACTGTCTTTTTCTGTTTTATAATTCAATCCAGAACCCCATATTGCGTTTAGTTGCCAGCCTGCTGAGTCTCACTTCCCAGGTGGTTCAGACATAAAGAACCTGCCTACCAATGCAGGGCCCACAGGAGACTCGGATTTGATCCCTGGGTTGGGGAGACCCCCTGGAGGGAAATGGAAACCCACTACAGCATTCTTGCTTGGAAAATCCCATGGACGGAGGAGTCTGGCGGACTACTGTCCTTGAGGTTGCAAAGATTCAGACATGATTGAACGGCTGAGCACACACGCACAGACGCAATCCTAAAATCTGTGATGAGTTTCTCTTTCCTTATTTTTTAAGACTTTCACATTTTTGAAGCACACAGGTATTTTGTAGAAGTTTTGTTGTTTTTTTAAAACAGCAAAACTTTAATTTGTTTTTATGGTACTTCTCATAATGAGACTGAAGTTTTTAAATATCATAGGTGACACTTTTCTCACTGCACATTAGGGAGTACATGGTATCAACTGTATAGGTTATAAAAGAGAAATCACTGACTCTTTGGTTCATATCCAGCACCTAAAACAGCCTGGCACATAGTGATACTCAGTTGTGGTTCTCAAATAAATTCTCTTTTCATTATCACATGTCTGTCCCTTCCACTAAATTGTAAGATCCTAAATGGCAAAGACCACATCTTATTCATATTCATAGGTTCCTAACGCGCAGTAGACTTGTCTTTAGTGGGAGTTTGGTAAATATTTAGGGATTGAATTGAAAGGTAAATTGGAGTCTGGTTGTATCTTTAGGCAAAATCAAGCTTGAAAGTCATTAAGGAACGAGAGGTTGTTCTACGCAGCTCAGTTAAATAGTTTAATATTTACTAAATGTCTAGTGTGTGTTGCCATTCTAAGGACTAGACTCACTATAGTATTTTATCAGTAACTGGAAAGGGACAGAAGGGTGGGAAGAATTGGTAGACACAGGCAGAGAGGGGTCTTCAGTTTTGAGCCTGGATGATGGAGAGTTGGTGATATTTATTTTGAGGAGCAAACAGAGATGGAAGTTTGGAGTATATGATAATTAATTTGACTTTTACTGCATTGGATTTTTCCCGAGCTCTCTGGGAGGTAGCTGTCAATGATGGACAGAGGACAGGGAAGGCCTAGAGATTTAAATTTGAAGCCATTTCTATTCTGTTGCATCTAGAACCCAGCAAGGAAATAAGATGCGCAAAGCTTGAGTAGCGAAAGAGAAGAGGGTGTCAGACTCTGAGGGAACTCTGCCCTCAAGAGTGAGGAGGGGAGGAAGTGGAGAGGATAAAGAACATTAACACGCTACCCAGAAGATATTTCAAGAACTGGGTGGTTGCCAATACTAAATATGATGCAGGAGGGAAGATCTTTATTTAGGAGACACCAGATGTTCAGAAAGAATTAGGGATTGAGTGGGAAAGAAAACGTTGGAGTGATAAACATCTATTTCACTTTCCTTTGAGAAGCTGGAAAAGGAAGGGGGAAAAAAGAAAGAATCGGGACTGCAAACAACAGAATGCTGGGGAAAGGTCTTATTTTAGTTCTGCGACTAATCTCTGATTTCCATCGTCCCACACAAAGCATTTAGCTGTTCAAGCCATTCACCTTCCCTGTCACAAAAACTGGAATAAATAATATCTGACCTGACAGTTTCAGGGCTTCCCAGGTGGCACTAGAGGTAAAGAGCATGACTCCCAGTGCAGGAGCCATAAGAGACGTGGGTTCGATCCCTGGGTTAGGAAGAGCCCCTGGAGGAGGGCACAACAGCCCAGTCCAGTGTTCTTGCCTGGAGAATCCCATGGACAGAGGAGCCTGGCGGGCCCCAGTCCATAAGGTCACAAAGAGTCGGACCCGACTGAAGCGACTCAGCAGCAGCAAACAGTGTCACAGGGTTGTTCAGGTGCCACACCCCCACCAATCTACCGGAAGCTCCTTGAAAGGAGGGCCTGACACAATTTTCATTAAAATTCTCAGGGCTTCATCGAGCCATGACAGTAACCATTTGGGAAAACGTTTCTGGATGAAATGTCAAGTGTGAGCAATAATCAGCGCTAACACACCCTGAGACCATCCTGTTCACTCATCACTGAGCAATGCGCCCAGGCACGCAGCACTAGCATTGCCCACAATCCTCAGATAGGTGCCATAACTATCCCGTTTTGCAGAGGAGCAAATGGTAACCATGACACCACCTTATATCAGAAAGCAAAAAGGAACGAAAGAGCCTCTTGATGAAAGTGAAATTAGAGTGAAAAATCTGGCTTTAAACTCAATATTCACAAAACTAAGATCATGGGATCTGGTCCCTTCACTTCGTGGCAACTAAATGGGGAAACAATGGAAACAGTGAGAGACTTTATTTTGGGGGGCTCCAAAATCACTGCAGATGGTGACTACAGCCATGAAATTAAAAGACGCTTGCTCTTTGGAAGAAAAGCTATGACCAACCTAGATAACAATTAAAAAGCAGAGACATTACTTAGCCAACAAAGGTCCATCTAGTCAAAGCTATGATTCTTCCAGATGTATGGGTGAGAGACGTACTATAAAGAAAGCTGAGCGCCAAAGAATTGATGCTTCTCAGCTGTGGTGCTGGAGACTCTTGAGAGTCCCTTGGACTGCAGGAGATCCACCCAGCCCACCCTAAAGGAGATCAGTCCCGAGTGTTCGCTGGAAGGACTGACGTTGAAGCTGAAACTCCAACACTTTGGCCACCGGATGCGGAGAGTGACTCACTGGAAAAGACCCCGATAAAGACTGAAGGCGAGAGAAGGGGACGACCGAGGACGCGATGGCTGGATGGCATCACCGACTCGACGGACACGAGTCTGAGTGAGCTCAGAGCTGGCGACGACCGGCAGGCCTGGCGCGCTGCGGTCCACGGGGTCGCAGAGTCCGACACCACGGAGCGACTGAACCGGTAACCGGCCCAAAGCCCCACCAGAGGCTCTTGGAGCTCGGGTGACAGAGCACGCCCCACGCTCAGTCGCGTGAGAGGCGCCAGAACCAGCAACTCATCTCAAAGCGTAGCACAGCCGCAAAGGTACGAAGCGGGAAGAGCCCGCCAGCCCCAGCGGCCCCCGGCTCAGCGGAGCCGCAGCGCGCCTGCGCGCAGGCTGACTTCCGCCAGGCCTCGGCGGGGTTCAGGGACCCGCGTCCCGGCCTCGCGAGGCCCCGGGCGAAGGCGAGACCGCGACCGCCGGGGACGGGGTGGGGCGCGTGCTGATGACGAAAGCGGAAGTTCTGCGGCGGAGGCGGGACGCGAGCCCGGCGCGGGGGGCTGGGATCGCGGAAGCTCCGTGGGGAGGGCCGGGCGCTGTCTGAGTGCCCGGTGGTTTCCGAACAGGTTCCCGAGGGAGGCAGCCGCGAGGTTCCAAGCCGCTGGCCTGCGTGCGTTCGGGCCGCTCCAGGTGTGAGTCGACGTCGCCCTGTGCCTGCCTCCGCCCCAGGCCCTCCCCGGGGAGCCGCCTCGGGTCTCCACATGGCGTCCACCTCGACCAACCTGCAGGTTTGCCCGGCGCGGGCGGGCGGGGGGCAGGGAGGGCGCCGCGGCCGCGCCCCTCGCGGGGCGGGGAGGGCGGTGCCCGCGCCCCGAGCCCGGGGGAGGAGGCCGGCTTCGCGCCTGCCCCCGGGCCCCCCGGAGCTCCCCGCGCTGTAGGACTCCTGACTTCTGTTGAGGCTTTTCCGCGGTGTGTCTGTGTGGTGTTTTTCCCTTTTCAAACCAGCCTAGTTTGAACCGAACTGGTTGAAGCTTGAAGGAGAGGCATAGACCCCAATCGGTGCAAGGGAGAGAGGAAGGAACGGAATGCATGCAGTGCACTGCTCTGGATCAAATGGAAATAGGAAGATTGGAGTCCTCTCCCGATTCCTCAAGCTGCTGTAGCAAAGCCTTTCTCTCGAGCTGTCAGATGACTAGAATCGTCAGCTCAGAATCTGAGGAATCCGTGAATTCCTGGACTCTGCGTTCAGGTGTGCCGTGATGGCTCCCCAAGTGTGGCATGTAAATAAAATCTTGGAGTAGGCTTTAGCTCCTTTGTTACTTCACCTTCCCACCCCTACCGCAGTGAGTTCCGTGTTTTATTCGTAAAGCACGTGGTCCTAATATTTTAGACAGTTGTTCAACCTCTGTGGAATGGAATTCTTTGAGATGAGATATTTTTTAAACAGTGTCTCCCGTCCCGGGGTTTCAGTTCAGTCGCTCAGTCGTGTCCGAGTCTGTGTGACCCCATGGACTGCAGCACGCCAGGCCTCCCTGTCCATCACCAACTATCCAAGTTTACTCAAACTCACGTCTATTGAGGCGGTGATGCCATCCAGCCATCTCATCCTCTGTCGTCCCCTCCTCTCTCCGTCAGTCTTGCCCAGCATCAGGGTCTTCTGCAGCAAGTTGGCTCTCCGCATCAGGTGGCCAAAGTATTGGAGTTTCAGCTTCAACATCAGTCCTTCCCGTGAATATTCAGGACTGATTTCCTTCAGGATGGGCTGGTTGGATCTCCTTGCAGCCAAGGGACTCTCGAGAGTCTTCTCCAACACCAGAATTGAGACGCACCAACATTTCGGCACTCTTTTTTCTTTATAGTCCACCTCTCACATCCATACATGACTACTGGAAAAACCATAGCTTTGACTAGACGGACCTTTGTTGGCAAAGTAATGTCTCTGCTTTTTAATATGCTGTCTAGGTTGGTCATAGCTTTTCTTCCAAGGATCAAGCATCTTTTAATTTTATGGATGCAGTCACCATCTGCAGTGATTTTGGAGCCCCCCTCCAAAATAAAGTCTCTGTTTCCATTGTTTCCCCATCTAGTTGCCGTGAAGAGATGGGAATGGATGCCATGATCTTCCTTTTCTGAATGCTGAGTTTTAATCCAACTTTTTCACTCTCCTCTTTCACTTTCATCAAGAGGCTCTGTAGTTCCTCTTCACTCTCTGCCATAAGGGTGGTGTCATCTGCATTTCTGAGGTTATTGATGTTTCTCCCGGCAATCTTGATTCCAGCTTGGAATTTTGCATGATGTACTCCGAATGTAAGTTAAATTAGCAGGGCGACAATATACAGCTTTGACATACTCCTTCCCCAACTTGGAACCAGTCCGTTTTTTCCCTGTCCAATTCTAAGTGGAGTTTAGAATGTGACTTAACTGTGAGGGCAGCAGTCCACTAGGCAAGTTTGGGACAAAAGAGTGGCATGGATGCCTGCATCGAATCCTCTTGGTTTAACAGTTGAAAAGGCATCTATTGAGTACAAGCACCTAGGATGATTAGCAGAGGATCTGCTTAGCCCAGAATGGTTGATCCTAAAGAAAGATCGCTGAAAGGAGACCAGTTTAAATCGAAATCAGATTTTCACCAGAAAGAGGGTGGAGTGCTTGCTTGGGACTTTTATGTTGAAAATTGACCAAAAAGATTATGAAAATAAATGTTTCACAAAATATAATTGCAGCTGTGACTTATTTCTTAGAGAATGTCATGTGTTAATTTTTTATATGTGTATTTTTGTCAAGATTTCCTTAAACTAAGATGCACAATAATGTAACTACTGCATTCAGAAGGGGTCTTTTTGGTAAATGTACTTGGAAAAAGTATTGGTCATTTGATAAAAGTATTGTTCCCTTGAGTATCAAAGGTGGTTTCTTTTAAAGTGCCCATCTTGTCTTCATCCTTCTTGGTTTGTCAGGTAACTGCATAGTTTTATTCCACTGTCTGTGAAACATGCTTTTTATTGAAGTTCATGGATGTACAGTTTTCTGCTGGTCTCAGTTGTACAGCGTAGCGGTTGCTTTTTCTACATGTTGCGCACCACTAGGAGTGTTGACAAAATAATGGCCGTGGTTTCCTGGGCCCGTCTGTTTCCTTGTTGCTCATCCACCTTGTGCATAGTCCACCAGCGTTTCATTTGTCAAGAATCTGCATGTGATCTGGGCTTCCTGTAGTATAATCTTCATCTGCTTATCCATGTTTTTTCTTTTGCAAGATTGCAATTTCATTCTATAATTGTTTGCATTACATTGGAATTGGTCTGTGAATGTTCTTCAGTAAATCAGTTTGAGATTGACCTGTCTTAAGGGCATAGTTGCTAGTGTTAAACAGGAAGAGAGAATGAGTTGTATTTTTATCAGTGGTTGGGTCAGGTGCACGTTCTCATTCAACCTTTTCAATCTTCTAACGTAGGAAATTTGGGTGAAGAATATTTAACTGACAAATAACTTTCCAACCAAACAAGGCAAAAGTCCCCATAGCCAGATGCTTATAATCAAATGAAGGAATGCAGATAACTAAAGATCAAAATAAAATAATGTAATGATGCTCTAGTGAGGGAGGACAGAGTGGAAGGGCTTGTGTAGCTCTTCGAGGGTAAATGAGAACGGTCCCACAGAGGAGGTGATGGTGAGCTTAGATAAAGCGAGATACTGACACTGTCTGCCTGGTTGGTGTGATCTCACTTAGTCCTCAGAACAGCTCTTCAGGGAGAGTATTACTTCAGTTTCTGAATATAAGAATCCAGGGCTTATTAAGGTTATGATTTACCCAGAGACATACAGTTAATTCTTGAAGGTAGTTTTGAATCCAGGCCTATCTGCTTGTATGTTGGTGCTTTTTCACGATAAAATCATGCCTTGTTGGACAGGAGAGTAGGAGGCATTCCAGGTAGGGAAAATGAGCTTATGCCTCAGTCTAGAAGTGTAATAGACCTCGGAGAGAGTCGGAGAAGCTGCACGTTCATTGTGCACAGAACTCACGTTTCCTCAGTCCGGAATGTTTGTTTGTTTTTAAGAGTGTCTACATGTTGGGGCATGGTAAAAGAAATATATCATCCTTGATTTCCAAGGGCTTATATGCTGATGTGAAAACAGACATGTAAAGTGACTTGGGGTATTTTGCGACCTTTGGAAGGATGTGCAGGGGCCAGTGGAAGTTTAGCGCACACAGGGTCAGGTCTCCTAGGCTCGCTGGGGAGGGCTTCCAGCAGGACCACAGTGACTGTGCTGAGTCCTGGAGAAGCTGGGGTTTTACAGGGAGACGCTGGGCACAGTGTTCTGGGTGGGCCGCAGGCTGCACACGCAGGCGCGGAGTCTGAGCCATCCGGGTTGGCCCAGTAGTTTGGCGTGACGGGATCAGAGTGTGCAGGGAGAGGTCAAGCCTAGATCGGCCACATCCCGAGCAGCAGTGTGCGCACAGGTGATCGGCCCCATCCTGCTCCACATGGGGAGTCAAGAGAAGCAGGAAGCTCCAGTTTTTGTTCTAGAACAAAACCATTGTGTGTGTACAGGGACAGCTTGATGGGTGGCAGGCCTGCAAGCACTGAAACCAGTTAGGAGGCAGGCTCTGTCTCTGCGATGGGAGGTGGCGAGGGTCAGAGTGGCTCCATAGCTGTGAGAATCGGAGCAGACCTGGTGAGGGACAGACCTACAAGGAAGGGGAGTTGGGCGTGGTTCTCCACTTAACAAGCGAATTTCTCCCAGATTCCTTGTTGGAGGTCTGAGTGGGTTGGTTCTGGGATTACTGGAAGACAGGGGGTATCTTTGTGGCCAGAGGGGTCCTGAACTTTTGGGGCTTGAAGTGCTTGTGGGACAGTCAGGTGGAAATGTCCCCTGAGCAGTTGGGTTCGTGTATGTAGAACTTAGACTGGGTGGGGATAAGGATTTGGGGGTTCCTAGCACACAGATGGTACCAGAGGTTGGGGCATCTTGGAGTTTGTGGAATGAGGGGAACAGGGACCAAGGCATAAACCAAGTGGAATAGCAGCGTTAGGAGAGAGAAGGGACGTAGCAGAGAGCGTTAGGAGAGAGAAGGGAGCCCGAGAGGGACACCTGGGAGGACAGAGGAGGCCGCCTCACGGGTCTGTCTGATGCGGGCTCACCTGGTCACCCGGAGCCTGGCGAGCGAGAGCTCGGGCCGTCAGGGAGCAGGAAGACGACAGTGGGAGGAACCGGGAAGGCGAGGGGCATGCAGGGTTCTCCTCGGGACTCGGCTATGGAGGTGAAGAGGTAGGTAAGTTGTTAGTTACATGGGACCTTAGAATTAGGGAGAGCTGGTGTGTTTTGTTGGTGTTTTGTAGCTGTGAGTCTAAGATAGGACTTACATACATTTTTATGCTAAGGATTGCTCCCTTAAAAAAGGGGAAAGTTAGGTTGGGGAGAACAGTTGCGCTGATACAATTGAGGGGAATAACTGTCAGAGGACGAAGTGGGGGTAGGTTCCAGAGCACTGGGGAAAAGTTAGTCTTGAAAGACGGGGGCTGGGCCAACTTTCCGCTTGAGAAGGTGGTTCTGGAATTTTCCCAGGGTTTTCTCGCATGCGCGTGTTGTGGTCTCCTACCTTGCAAAGGACAGTCCCAGGAGTCCCCGGCCTTTGTACTCCACGTCGATGACTGGAGCCTGGCTGACCCCAGCATCCAGTCAGTCTCCTGCTAGACTCCGGAATATAAAAGGGCCGTTGCGACAGACGTGACTCCTGTCCTCATGAAGCTTGTATTCTGTTAGGGGAGGACAGGCCGAAACCAAACCGACCTGCACAGAAAGAAGCTGCTGGGAGCATTTTATACAGGAGGGTGCTGTGTTTGCAAATTGAATTAATTTGGGAATCATTACCTAAAGATAATCAGTTTTAATCTTTGAGAACAGCTCACCTAGGGAGGTAGTAAGCAGAAGCCCCACCCAAGCCCAGAGGAACCTTAATATCTCCAGTGTTTAGAAGAAAACAGTGTTACAAGAAGAATCACTAAAGGAAACTGAGCAGGCTCTGTCAGAGAGGTAGGAGGACAGTGTAATATTCTCATTGTCGAGGGACCACGATGAAGACAGAGCTGGCCTTTGGATCTGGCTTCACAGAGAACCTTGATAGGAGCAGTTTTATTGATAAGATAAGGGACAGGAGCCCAGATAGCTGCAGGGTATGCAGAAAGAAGGAACTGGAGAGAGTAGAGGCTGCTTTGGTGAAGTTTGGGTTCTGAACAGTAGCAGAGAAACAACCAAGCTGAAGGGGGCATTAGTGTCAGGGCTCTCTAAGGAGGGTGGCTCGCAGGCGCACGGGAATATCTGGTGGAGAGGCGATGTCAGAGATGACAGGTGGAAGCCCCCGTCCTGGTGCAGGTTCTCTGTATGGAAGGAGACAGTCAGTGAGTGAGTGTGCCAGGGTGTGAAGGAATAAGCGCAGGGCAGGTGGAGAGCTAAGCATGAGGATGGGGTGCAGCCTTTGAATGGAGCCTCCCTGAGGACGGGCTTCCCTGGTGGCTCAGCTGGTAAAGAATCCGCCTGCCATGTGTGAGACCTGGGCTTGATCCCTGGGTTGGGAGACGCCCTGGAGAAGGGACAGGCTCCCCACTGCAGCATTCTGGCCTGTAGAATTCCACGGACTATACAGTCCATGGGGTCTCAAAGAGTTGGACACGACTGAGCGACTTTCACTTTGTCTTGGAACTGGTATTTGAACTACCACCTGAGGGAAGAGCATCCTCAGCAGATGGACCCAGGTGCACAGGGACCACAGGCTTTCGGCTGAGACCCAGACAGAGCCAGGCCGGCGCAGGTCACGACCCAGCACTGGGGACGGACTGTCTGCAGGGGAAACGGCCAAAGGGTGCCCCTCCCTGGTGCTCTGCGGGCTTCAGCACACGTGTAGAGCAGGCTGACTGCTAAGAGGGGGCTAGGCAGTAAGTCTGACAAAAGTGGCAGAGGACCAAGCTAGCGTGGCAGCGATTTTAACTTTGTCTCAAAAGCAAAGTGCTAACAGGAATGAGGATGCCGTGAGACGCTCAGCAGGAGCGACAGAGGCGTGTCCTCAGATCCTCACCTCTGAGTAAGGGTGAGGCCCTTGCTGTCCAATGTGGCCGCTGCCTGTGGCAATTTACATGTCAGTTAAATTTAAAACTCACTTTTCAGTCACATTAGCCAAAAGTTTCGAGAGCTGTATTTTCCTGTACTGGACGATGCAAATACAGAGGTGTACCTCATCAGAACAGTTACCGTGTAAGGAGCTAGATTATTAAGTCCTGACTGTGCAGGGTTCAGCTGGTGTCATTCTGGCCCTAAAAGAGGGCTGACTGAGGCACCCACCCTTTATATCCTGTTGGGCTGACCAGACTTGCAAATTAAGCTTCAAGGTCAACAGTCTGAACTTTGAAGCATGTACTGCTGCTGCTAAGTCACTTCAGTCGTGTCCGACTCTGCGACCACACAGACGGCAGCCCACTAGGCTCCCCTGTCCCTGGAATCCTCCAGGCAAGAACACTGGAGTGGGGTGCCATTTCCTTCTCCAATGCATGAAAGTGAAAAGTGAAAGTGAAGCCGCTCAGTCGTATCCGACTGTTAGCGACCCCATGGACTGCGGCCCACCAGGCTCCTCCGTCCCTGGGATCCTCCAGGCAAGAGTCCTGGAGTGGGTGCCACGTGGACTGCGGCCCACCAGGCTCCTCTGTCCCTGGGATCCTCCAGGCAAGTGCACTTGAGTGGGGTGCCATTGCCTTCTCTGCTACATGTTCTGCTATGTTTGATCAACTCTAAAACACACCATTTTCTTTTCTTCCCTCCTGCTACAGCAGCTGGAAGGCCTGTTCCTCCCATTTATCCCATTCGTATGCAGTCCATGAGCAACTGCTTCCAAACATACTATTCACAGCATGTGGTTTGCTTCTGATCACATGAGTGATTTCTTCATTGTGTCCTTGTTTTTGGTGCAGCATGGCCGTGATCACTTTTCTTCTGGCCCATATTCTGTTGAACAGTTTTCCTCAGTTAATCCAGGCGGAATGCTTCGGTCAGCGTGCTTGTTCTTTATCTGTGTGTGTGTGCATATTTGCGAATATTAAAGTAGCTTTCTTAGTGGAAGCCTCACTCTGAGATGATCATAGACCCGCGTGCAGCTGCGAGGAACAGGAGGGCCTGTGCAGCCGGCGCCCCGTCGTCCCCAGTAGCAGTGTCACAACCTGGGTGTTGGCCTCGGCACATTCCACTGTGTTACTCAGATTTCCCCAGTTTTACTTTGCGTGTCTGTCAGAGTTCTGACACACAAGTCTTGAATCCCCATCCCACAGTCGTGAAACAGGAGAGTTCTATCCACAGGGATCTCTCCTGCTGCCCTTTCATAACCACAGTCCCTTCTCTTTCTCTTCTCCCTGCATCCCTGTCATTTGAGGTCATGTGAATGGAATCGTGCAGTAGGTACCCTTTCGGGATTGGTTCTTTTCACTTAGCATACTTGTTGCGAGATTCATCCAAGCTGTGTATATCAGTAGTCCATTCCTTTTTGTTACTGAACAGTACTTACTCCCTGCTATGGACGTACCAGAGCTTAGCCATGCAATCTTTGAAGAACATCCAGAACGTTCAAGTACAATTTTTTGTGTGAACATTGTCTTCCTTTCTCTGGGATAACCGCCCAAGAGTGCAGTTGCTGGTTCATATGGTGGCTACCTGTTTAGATTTGTAAAAAAAAAAAAAAAAAAAAACGCTATTTCCCAGAACAACTGCACCGTTTTACGTCCCAGCAGTGTAGAAGCGACTCCCTTCTCTGCGCGCTCGTTGCCGTTTGCTGGTGTCGCCGCTGCTGCTTTCAGCCGTTCTGGCGCGCGCTCCGTGCTGCCGCCCCGTGGCGTTCAGTCTGCATGTCCCTCGCGGCTGGCGCTGCTGAGCGCCTCTCATGCGCTTACTCGCCGTCTGTGTGTCCTCAGTGGTGAGACGTCTGTTTGTGTCTTCAGCTTGTTTGCTACTGCGGCTGTTTTTAAATTGTTGGTTTCTGAGAGTTCTTTCTATATTCTGAGTACTTGTCCTTTCCCTAATATGTGGTTTGCAAACATCTCCCAGTCTGTAACTTGTCATTTCATCCTTTTAATAGGATATTTTGTAAACCAAAGGTTTTTGACGAGGCCCAATTTATCATTTCTTCCCCCCGTTGAGGTGTAATTGGTGGATGGTGTGGCGTTAGCGTCCCGCCCTCTTGAGGTGTGATTGGTGGATGGCGTGGTATTAGGTGTGATTGGTGGATGGTGTGTCCCACCCCTTGAGGTGTGATTGGTGGATGGCATGGTATTAGGTGTGATTGGTGGATGGTGTGTCCCACCCCTTGAGGTGTGATTGGTGGATGGCATGGTATTAGGTGTGATTGGTGGATGGTGTGTCCCACCCCTTGAGGTGTGATTGGTGGAGCGCTCGTTGCCGTTTGCTGGTGTCGCCGCTGCTGCTTTCAGCCGTTCTGGCGCGCGCTCCGTGCTGCCGCCCCGTGGCGTTCAGTCTGCATGTCCCTCGCGGCTGGCGCTGCTGAGCGCCTCTCATGCGCTTACTCGCCGTCTGTGTGTCCTCAGTGGTGAGACGTCTGTTTGTGTCTTCAGCTTGTTTGCTACTGCGGCTGTTTTTAAATTGTTGGTTTCTGAGAGTTCTTTCTATATTCTGAGTACTTGTCCTTTCCCTAATATGTGGTTTGCAAACATCTCCCAGTCTGTAACTTGTCATTTCATCCTTTTAATAGGATATTTTGTAAACCAAAGGTTTTTGACGAGGCCCAATTTATCATTTCTTCCCCCCGTTGAGGTGTAATTGGTGGATGGTGTGGCGTTAGCGTCCCGCCCTCTTGAGGTGTGATTGGTGGATGGCGTGGTATTAGGTGTGATTGGTGGATGGTGTGTCCCACCCCTTGAGGTGTGATTGGTGGGTGGTGTGGTATTAGGTGTGATTGGTGGATGGTGTGTCCCACCCCTTGAGGTGTGATTGGTGGATGGCGTGGTATTAGGTGTTATTGGTGGATGGTGTGTCCCACCCCTTGAGGTGTGATTGGTGGATGGCGTGATATTAGGTGTTATTGGTGGATGGTGTGGCGTTAGCGTCCGCCCCCTTGAGGTGTGATTGGTGGATGGCGTGGTGTTAGCGTCAAGTGTGTGGCGTGGTTTGCTGCTGGGGTCCAGCCCCGGTGATCCAGGGTGATTCGAAGCGGGGACGGCCTCGGTGAGGAAAACTTATTTATTTAGAAATATAAGAATAGATTAGGAAGAAATAGTGTAGTAAGAAATTTGAGATGGAGAAAAGAAGGCTGAATAACTTGGTTTACGTGGAAAGCCAATAAAACCTTGAGACAAGAGGTTTGCACCATCTACGTTAGGCCACCGGTGTCCGTTTGAATATCGAGAGTGCCCCGCCCCAGGCTCTCTCTCTTACGGATCTTAGCAGCCAGGACAGGTAAGTAGACATGGCGAGCCTCCGTGCCCCAGATGGGAATTCAGCCAGAAATTAGAGAAAATAGGAGACACGGGGGAAGCCCAGCATCAGTGCAAGACTCTCCGAGAGGGAAGGGGAGAAGGGAAAAAAGGAAAAGGGAAAAAGGAAGGGAGGGAAAGGGGGGGAAGGGTGAAAAGGGGAAAAAAGGGGGCAGTTTATTTTTCAAAATCAGCTTATATACCCCAAGTTGTACATAATAGAATATGCAGTTACGCAGAGGTAGCAGTCCTGACCCTCATTGAGACAAGGCTTTCTTTTTTGCATACTCTCCTGTTAACAAAAGTCCCAGGTGGTTTACATTATCTTCTGGCCAAGAGGCCTATTAACGTTTCTATGGCTCTCTTCTGATGAAGTTTTGTTAACCAGAAGACTCATTTGTGTTAATCTTTCCAAAGTCTGAATGCTACTCTCAGAAAACAGTAAATAAAAATAAAGCAGTTTGTAATAAAAGGCAAAACTATATATCCTTTTCCATATCCCATTTACATTGATTACATCTTCCTGGGTGCCTGACAGATAAAAAATAAGGAGGTCTGGCAGTAATCATTGAGTCAACTGTGAAATCCTGTCACCAATATGAATTTGAAAAGGCTCTGAAACTTTAAGATACTTTAAGGCTTTTGTGCCCCTCACAGTTGGGAAGTTGTGAGCAATTCACAAGCTCGTAGAAGGTCAGGGGAACTTGTTAGGCAGGCTAGAGCATTATCAAAGGGGGGTTGGCTGAAACACTTTCAAATGCAGGAAACCAAAGCTCAGAATTAACTTTTTCCAGAGAAAATCAGAAAATAATGGGAAAACAGACAAATTCTTATTTTGGGGGGCATGTGTTCAGGAAAAACCAGGGAGAAATCCGATGACTCAAATTGCCCTGCCATCTGAGTTTGCCACGTGACCCTGTCACGGGTGGGATTCCTCACTCTGGCTCCCGACAGTTCGCTGTTTGTGTGCGCTGTGAGAGAGTCCCCACAGCGAGTCTAGTTAGCATCTGCCACCACGCACAGTTGCAGGATGTTTTCCCTGTGGTACGAGCTCTCTGGTAATAGCCATTCGGACGGGTATGAGGTGACGTCCCGTCGTTTTGATCCGCATTTCCCTGACGACTGGCATGCTTGGCCACCTCTTCATGTACCTGCTGGCCATCTGTATGTCTTCTTTGGAAGAATGTCTGTTCAGATCCTCTGCCCATTTTTTTGATCAAATTGTTTTGATTTTTGCTGTTGATTTGTTTTCCTGACACTAACCCTTGTCAGACATATGTGATTTGTAAGTATTTTCTCCCTTTCAGTTGGTTACCTGTTGATTATTTCCTTTGCTGTTCAGAGCTTTTTTTTGTTTGATGTAGTCACACTTATTTATTTTTGCTTTTGTTGCCTTTATGGTGTCAAATCCAAAATACTGTCACCAAGACTGGTGTCAGGGAGCTTCTCACTTGTGTTTTCTTCTGGGAGATTCATGGTTTTAGGTCTCATGTTCAGATCTTTAATCCATTTTGAGGTAACACCTCATTATGGTGTAAGACAATGCTTGTTTTCATTCTTTTGCATTTGACTATCCAGTTTTCCCAGCACCATCTATTGGAGAGACTATTCTTTCCCTCCCATGCGTGTTTTGCTTCTTTATGGTAAATTAATTGGCAGTGTATGTATCGGTTCATTCCTGGTCTCTTTCTTCTGGTCCATTGATCTGTGCCTCTGTTTTTATTTTTTCCTTTTCATACATTGTGTTTCGGTGTCAAGTCTGAAACCCTTTGCCTAGCCCTTGAGGGTGAAGATAGCTTTGTTTTGTCTGAAGATTTTATGGTTTAAGTCCATGCTCCATTTTGAGTTAGTTTTTGCACAAAACGCAGGGTTTGGTTTGCGATTTCTCTTCTCTCTCTCTCTCGTTTTGTCACGGATGTTCAGTTGCTCTGGAGCTGGTTCTGAGGCCTGTCTCTGCCCTTAGCCTGCTTTTCTGCTCTTTGTCAGAGTTCAGTTAGAGGTGTTTGTGTGGATCTAATTCCGGTAGTTGTTACTTTGTTTTTTTTTAATGCTACACAAAGTTGCCCGTTTCATTATAGAATTTTTGAAGTTTCCAGGTCTTGTTTTATTTAAGACTTCTCTGGTTACTCTTTGCTTGCTGAACCGTTTAGTTAGTTACAGAGTTAAAAGATTTAGGCGCTTTTCAGACTCTTGATGTTTGTTGCTCTGTTGCTTCTGAAGGGCTTTTCCCCCATTTAAGTTTACTACGGTCATATGCTTTAGACATAACAGCATTTGATTTTTGAGAATTTCCGTCAATGCTTTCAAGTTGAATTTTCATCTTACTCCATTATTCCTGACTAGCCCTGAGCTTGACTTTTGTTGAGTGACAAATTATGTGAGACTTAGTGGTTGGTACTAGGTAAAGTAGTGTTCAGATAGCGTTTACCTATGTGACAAACATAATTTGCATTTTATAAATAGTTATCATTTATAACGTAATGCAGTTGTGGTTTAGAGAAAAAAGATTTGTTTTAAAGTTGTTTTTATTTTTAAAGAAAGCTTTCGATATGATTACTGACTGCAGAGCTACCCTGTGCTTTGATTTTGATGGTGTGGGTTTTGTCTCCCTTCAAACAGAAGGCCATAGATCTTGCTAGCAAAGCAGCCCAAGAAGACAAAGCCGGAAACTACGAGGAAGCCCTCCAGCTCTACCAGCACGCTGTGCAGTATTTTCTCCACGTGGTTAAATGTAAGGCCATCGTTTGTTTCGTTATTTTAAAAACAGTAACATAGAAAAGATTATCATTTCTGTTCCAAGAAATAGAAAAGATTATCCTATTTCATTTATAAACATTGAAATACAATCCTAGAAGATTATAAAACATCAGTCTGCAAAGAAGTCCCTCCAGCCTTTGGTAGTTCCTGAGCCCCTGCCAGCCAGTGTGTGCAGCTGCCACGCCCATCTCTGCGAGCAGCTGAACGCGCTGGAGCGCCCCCGGCCGATGTGGGGCTGTGTCTTACTGGAACGCGCCCAGATCTGTGCTCTGGACTTACCCATTTTCTAAACGTCGCTTTGAAAATAATGTTTTAAAAAGAGGTTGGGAGACGTTTTATTTGTGTACGTCCAAATTTGTGTTCAGTGTTAACACCGCCGCTCCCCTCAATTCCCAGGACTGTTCTAGACAGTGGGATACAGCAGTAAGGAAGAAACAGATAAAGAAAAACCTCTTAAACCTAATGCTGAACGTGTGGGAAATAAGACGTTAAAGAAGTGTCTTTCTGTCTGTTACTGTTTTAAATCAAAATTTTAGCAGTTGGGTAATTAAGGATTTTCTTCTGAGCTTCCCTCTTTAATTCTGAGGTTTTTCTGTCAAATTAAACTGAAACTAAGAATGAGTCATAACCTGCTAAGATGGATAGGGCTAATCCCATGAACTGCACATATTGCTGAAGTCTCCTTTCAAACATCCTTCACTGGGGCCTTTATGTAATAAAATTACTGTATTGGTGGTACATATAATATCTGGGATTTCTGTCACTTTTTATATTCTGAAATAAAGTTTACGTAGGCATTAGTGGGAATGGTTAATATCGCTTTATTTTTGTTGGTCTTATGATTGGTTTTGTGTGAGATGAGCAGCTTTCAACTATCTGTAAAGAATGTAAGGGAAGAGTGTGAGTCCCACAGGATATTACAGGATTTCTGCTTATTCTTTAACGTGAACCTAAAGTATACTGGTGTCTCGCTCAGAACTCTTTCTGACTCATACTCACTGTTGAATCCTGCCGGAGGAAGAATCAGAAAAGATTGATCATCATTTGATTCGATGAACCAGAGATGATCCTTTCTTTCTCCTCCAAAAGAGATTTTCCTTGTTTGAAAAGTGTGTCTAAGTGTATAAACCTGTCTGTAAAGAATACTAACGGGAAAAATCTCTTGCATTTCCCTTCACTAGATGAAGCACAAGGTGATAAAGCCAAGCAGAGCATCAGGGCGAAGTGTACGGAGTATCTTGACAGAGCAGAGAAGCTGAAGGAGTACCTGAAGAAGAGAGAGAAGAAGCCCCAGAAGCCGGTGAAGGAGGGACAGCCGACCCCCGCCGACGAGAAGGGGTATGCGCCTCAGAGCAGATCCGCGGAGTGCAGGAGTTTGTGAAGGGAGTTTCTGTTGTTGAAACTGTAGGCTTTAGAAAAGGTGGCTCCTGGGCCAGCTCTGGCCCTCCGCCCACTTTCTGATGCTGCCTGGGGACACGGCCTCTTCCCGTCAGTTCCCTGCTGTCTGTGGCTCCTTTCTGTCAGGCCTGCAGAGCTGACCGGCTGTGACAGAGGTCCGGGTGGCCCACAGAGCCTGAAACATCGGCGGTCTGACTCTTCACAGAAAACAGTTTCCGAGCCCCTAGTTTGCCAAGCTCCGGAGGTGACAGCCGGCAGCTCGCCTCCTTGACTGGCTGGCTGGTAGCAGAGGAAGCGCTTGGCAGGGACGCTGCCCGGTTCTTTCCCTCTGGCCATCGGGCAATGAGGTTTAAAAGTGTAGGAGTGGAGCACAGGCTCCCGAGATCACCCTGTGATCACCAGGCACGGGTCCCTTGAAGGCCGTGCTTGGGGGCCTGTGGCTGCCCCCATAGGCAACTGTAAGATCCAAGAGTTGACAGGCTCCTTCGGACTACGTGGGAGAGTTGGAAGAAACTTTTAGTAGGCTCAGGATTTTTATATCCTCTGTTCAAGATATGGTCAGAGACCCAGGAGCTCCTGTGACATCCTAAGAATATTTTATTTTCTCACAGCTCTAGCATTGGCAGGACAAAAATGAGACTCTCGCTGACCTCACAGCTTACCGAATTTCAAAACAGTTGAACTTCACTGGTTTTCTTATGTGAAAATCAGGGCATCTCTTGTAAGTTGAAATGAAACTGCTGGGAAGGATCAGTTGACCTTGGGTCCGCAGGCCCTCAGATCTCACCGAGGCCCCCTTGGCAGCAGAAGCGCCCCCTCCCCTGCAGGCTGAGGCCCTCCTGCTCATGCTTGGAGAGCCTGTGGTGTCCCTGCTGAGGGGACGCCCTGCTTCTATAGTGGACGCCAGGACCCGCTTTAAACTGAGACGGGGTAAAGCATAGAAGCCATTACTTCCTGGTAACAGAGGTACAGAATACATGGAGTTGAAGCACAGAGGCTCACGGCCCCCGGTCCCCGCTGCAGCGTCTCGGGGCTTAGAGGCTGGTGTGCTTCCCGGAGGGAGCGCTCACTGCACGGGGTAGCGCTGCCTCTGGAAGAGCTCGCTGCAAAACCGGCGCTGAAGGCTGTTTTTGTTGTTTGCCTTTTCTCGGCTGTCTTGCAGTTAGTGAAAATGGGTACTGATGGAGGTCTTTTGTGGAAGCAGTGTCATGAAGCACCTTTGGGAGACCTGTAGCGCGTTCCCCTATAGAATCCGAGGGCCAGGGAGACAAGTTTGGATTCCATATGGCTAGGGGCCTAGGAATGGCGGGTTTTCTTTAACCAAGCATTGTCTGTTGTACAAGAAAGCGTTGTAGAAAGAGGTTAGAGAGTTGGTAGACCCCCAGCTCTAAAGTCAAGGTGAGTCAGTTTGGAGTCTCTCCCTCACCCATAAATAACCCCACCATCCTGTAAGAACCACACAGTCCTGTTTTGAGATGAAACCTGCCAAGTTTTTATGTAACGACTTTTTTTAATATTGTAAAAAATGTGTCTTAAAGGCATATTTTTTGCTTTAAAGATTGCAGCAGGTTCTATATACTAATCTTTATAGTTGAATGCATATTATTACTGATTTTTTCCCTATTGTCAACAACATGGGCATGATTATCCTTGCAGTCAAATCCCTGAACTCATTTTAAATTACGTCAGAATAAATCCTAGATATGAAATGTCTGGATTGATCTTGTTCTTTGGGGTCAGTTCATTTTCATCAGAAGTTTCATCCGTCCTTTGGAACCCCCAGACTAAGGTTATCGATCTTTGTACCCTAAATAGTATTCTGGGTTTTTTGCCTCCTAGTTATGGCTTCTTGGTCTGATATATAGTGTGCCTGGTACTGATTTTTTTAAGTGTTGTTGTTTACAACACTCTTGTAATTCATCCTGAATCTTTTGTGGAAGGAAGTGTGGGTCACGCGTTGATGAGTTAATACATGCAGAGATCTGTCCCGGGAATTTGGAGCCAGTTCCTGACTTCATTCTGGTCTCTTTCTCCATTTTCTGTTCACGATTCCATTTTGATCGGTAATAGGCCAGCTTCCCGGCAATGCACGTTCATCCCTGGGTGGGGAAGATCCCCTGGAGAAGGGAGTGGCAACCCACTGCAGTGTCCTTGCCTGGAGAAGTGCCATGGGCAGCTTGGCATATGCAAAGGCGTGATCAAGCCTCAGAGAAGCCCATGGACAGCGGGGCCTGGTGGGCTGCAGTCCATGGGGTCGAAAAGAGTCAGACACGAAATCACAGCTAAACAACAACAAATGCCTGCTCCTACTTTGTTTAGTATGTTCTTAAAAGTAATAAAACGAGCTAAACTTTTAGTGACTGTCTTATTTTGCTACTTTCATTACAGATATTTCTTTTCCTTCATTTTTTCTGCCATATTTTGATAGCAATGAGTGACCATTTGAATGTATTGAATTCTTTTTATTAGGAATGACAGTGATGGGGAAGGAGAATCTGATGATCCCGAAAAAAAGAAACTGCAGAATCAACTTCAAGGTCGCTTTAGATTTCATTTTTAAATTTACTTATTTCTTAAAAACTGATAGTGAATTGTCTGTTTGAGTTGGTTTTTCTTTCCCACCTGTACTTAATTGAGGCCCAAGGACTGGCTTTGGTCCCAGTGATCGCGTGCTGGCTGTGTTTGAAACCGTTTTTGTAAGATTTCCTCTCTAGGTTCCAGATTGGTTGTTTTTTTCCTAGGCTATTGTTTCATGTTATATCTGCCTTAAAAAGTTTACTCTCTTTCATTCTGTCTTATTTGCCCTGTTTTAGAGAGTGTCACAGTTGCACTGTAACGCACTGTGAAATCTGATGGCATTGGTTGCACTGTAACGCACTGTGAAATCTGATGGCATTGCAGTTTCCCGTCAGAGGCGCGGGTGGATTGAGACTCAACTTGGCTTTCATTGCTGTTGCTGCCACTAGTCCACTGGCGCTGTTTATTCCCTGGTCCTGCCTGCCCTTCCTCATACGTTTCTACCCTGTTTCAGGCCCTATTTACATTGCTCTTTCCCCTGTAGTTTTCACGCCTTCCACACTGTAAAAGCCCTTTCTCTCTGCTGTAGGGAATGGGATGATGGGGAGGGTCTAGATTGTGGCTCCGTCCACATCTGATTCCACTCCAGGCTGTGCTGGGCTGAAGTCTTTCTGAACTGGGGCAAGGAGCCTGATGTCTTAGAGCCTGAGACCACCCCCCCAACTCTAAAATGCAAGTTAAAAATGCTTTCAGGGCCCTGAAAGGGTTAAGGACAGTATAAAACTACCTAGTATTAAATCTGACAAATACTGGGGATTCAGTAAGCAGTCCCTGGAGAAGGGAATGGCCGCCTGCTCCAGTGTTCTTGCCTGGAGAATCCCGTGGACGGAGGAGCCTGGTGGGCTACAGTTCACAGGGCCGCAAAGAGTCGGACACAACTGAGGCGACTTCACTTTCACTTTTCACTTTCCTGCATTGGAGAAGGAAATAGTAACATTGCAGAGAAAATAGTAGCTCTGTGTATCTAAGAAGGCATCTCATTAATTGCTGACTTCTTTAATTCCTGAGATTTGATTGTTCTTTGATATATTAGCAAGTGGTTTTTCAAGTTGAATTTTACGCTCAGTCACTGGTAGCCTGGATTCTATATTCATTTGAATCTTGCCAGGCGGAACGCGTTGTATCTGGGAAGGATAGCCATCCTGCAGGGCCAGCCACAAGGATGGTGGACGTTCCTAGCTTGGACAGACCTTTAACCTTGCTGTTCTAGTCTCTTCATTTTGTTAGTATTTCTGTCTTACTGACCCCACCGGGATGGATAGGGGAATCCTATAAGGATAATATTTTAGAAGCCCTACAGTTAGCGAGGATGTTTTTATGTGCCAAGAACATCAGTGGTGGGTGTAGTCCAAGGGCGGTAACGAGTTCCCACTGCCTCGAGCACGGTGGGCCTGCTTCCTCCTCAGTTAGCTCTTTAGGGCCACCCCGTGGGCCATGCCAGGTGACTTTATTTTACTGGTAAGGCAGAAAGCCTTTTCCTCTCCATCCTTGTGGTTTTGTTCCCCATCTCTCTGGCTCTGCCCCACTGAAGGAAAAATATCTTTAATTTTGGAAAAGATACAACCCAGTTTTTAAAAAGAAATTTTTTTCTACATTTCCTATCAGTGACAGTAAGGCCCAGGGATGGATAAAATACAGATGCTTAAAACATTTAAATGAAATTTATTTGGAATTTCAGGATGAAATAGAATATGGAGAGAGTCCTAGCTTTTCTTATCTGAGAGTCCTTTTCCCCCATCTTTTAGTTTCATGGTTTGCTGATGGATTTCATTGTAAAATAAGCCTTTTTTGGAATCTTTTCTCACTTTTCCTGAAATAGTTTTCCAAATCTTTTACTTCTGTTTTAGGTTATGATATTAAGTATAATATTTAATTATTAAAATTAATGATTTGAGCCTTCTGTTAATTTTGATATTCAGTGACTTTGAGGTTGAATAACATATTAATATCTGGAGTAGGAAATGGCAACCCACTCCAGTATTCTTACCTGGAAAATTCCATGAACAGAGGAGCCTGGTGGGCTACAGTCCATGAGCTTACAAACATTTCAACATGACTGAACAGTTGAGTGCACAATACAGAGCATGTTAGTGTGATAAATAACACCAAAGACTGGACAGATTTATTCAGTTGGGAATAATCGAATTGTTTGGCTTTTATTTTCTAATAATCCTTCCCTTTTAATTTAAAAATCATTAATCCATGTCTAGTTCTTAATATTACTTTTATCTAGATTTTTTTTTATCACTGAACATTCCAAAGTCACTTAGTTTAAACTTTAAGGAGAAAAGTATTAGTTAAATGTGAAGATAAATTATGACATACTTAGAAAATTCATAGCAAAACATTTTAGTTAACGAGATAATGCTTATGTATAAATCTACTTTTGTTTAATAGACACAAAATCTTGTCAGATGACATAATGTTTTTCTCATGTAGGGTTACTAATCAGAATGGAACATAGAAGAAAAGAAAAAGTGACTTGGGTTTTCCCTTCAGTTCAGTTGAGTCACTCAGTCATGTCTGACTTATTTGGAACTTCATGGACTCTAGCACGCCAGGCCTCCCTGTCCATCACCAATTCCCAGAGGTTGCTCACACTCACGTCCATCGAGTCAGTGATGCCATCTACCCATCTCCTCCTCTGTCGTCCCCTTTCCCCTCCCACTTTCAATCTTTTCCCACATCAGGGTCTTTTCCAGTGAGTCAGTTCTTCACATCAGGTGGCCAAAGTATTGGTGCCTCAGCCTCAGCATCAGTCCTTCCAATGAATATTCAGGACTGATTTCCTTTAGGATGGACTGGTTGGATCTCCTTGCAGTTCAAGAGACTCTCAAGAGTCTTCTCCAACACCATAGTTGAGAAGCATCAGTTCTTCGGCGCTCAGCTTTCTTTATAGTCCAACTCTCACATCCATACATGAATACTGGAAAAACCATAGCTTTGACCAGACAGATGTTTTTTTGGCAAAGTAATGTCTCTGCTTTTTGATATGGTGTCTGGGTTAATCAGAGCTATTCTTCCAAGGAGCAAGCATCTTTCAGTTTCATGGCTGCAGTCACCATCTGCAGTGATTTTGGATTCATAAACATAGTCTCCCACTGTTTCCCTATTTGCCATGAAGTTATGTGACTGGATGCCACAATCTTAGTTTTCTGAATGTTGAGGTTTAAGCCAACTTTTTCACTCTCCTCTTTCACTTTATGAGAGGCTCTTTAGTTCTTCTTCACTTTCTAACATAAGGGTGATGTCATCTGCATATCCGGAGAAGGCAATGGCATCCCATTCCAGTGTTCTTGCCTGGAAAATCCCATGGACGGAGGAGCCTGGTAGGCTGCAGTCCAGGGGGTCGCGAAGAGTCGGGACACAACTGAGCGACTTCACTTTCCCTTTTCACTTTCATGCATTGGAGAAGGAAATGGCAACCCACTCCAGTGTTCTTGCCTGGAGAATCACAGGGACGGCGGAGCCTGGTGGGCTGCCATCTATGGGGTCACACAGAGTCGGACACGACTGAAGCGACTTAGCAGCAGTAGCAGCAGCATCTGCATATCTGAGGTTATTGATATTTCTCCCGGCAGTCTTGATTCCAGCTTGTGCTTCCTCCAGCCCAGCATTTCTCGTGATGTGCTCTGCATAGAAGTTAAATAAGCAGGGTGACAGTATACAGCCTTGACGCACTCCTTTCCTCATTTGGAACCAGTCTGTTGAACTGGACATATTATGTTGTTTCTTGACCTGCATACAGATTTCTCAGGAGGCAGGTAGATTTTTCCCTTAATTTATACTTAGTCTGAACTTTCAGAATGCAAAAAGAGTTCATTCATTTCATGTTAATGTATAGCTAAAGAGTTTCATAATTTAGGGAAGTTGCCAAGTATAAGCATTCTTTAACAGATGACCTTTCAAAGCAAGAAAAAATACTGGAAAATAATATCGTAGGTAATGAGTAGACTGTGTAAGTGGTGATGTCACACTTAGCAACAGCTGCACATCGTCTTAGCACAGGCTGCTGCACGACTGAGCCGTGTCTGTAGAAGAGAAATCTTCTATAGAATCTTCTATAGAAGAGAAGATTGAGGAAGCTTTTGATGAAAGATTTGTTGAAAGATCCGGCAGTAAGCCACAGTGAAAGAAAGGTTTTGTGAACTGTTACCGATGTTTACTTGTTCTTACTGTGACAGTTTGCTATGACTTGAATATATTATGTTCAAAAACTAATCATTTAATAACTTTGGTAATGCACAGAAACTGTAAATAGGTCTATTTAGAAGTCGAATGGAAAGTGTGGCAAATCTTGGGAAATGCTGCGGGTCTGCAAGAGCACACCTCCTCTCTCCATCATCCCCTTCTCACCCTCCCCTTCCCCTCTCTCTGTCTGTCCGTCTCTCTGCCTGTCTGTCTTCAGGTAAAGTGGTTAAATGTGTTTTATTTCTGTGGTTAAGGGGAGCATTAGATGACTGATTCTTTTGGTTAAAAGGAGAAATGGGAGATATTCCGGAATCAGTGTGGGCAAACACCGTAAATACTTATGCACTGTTTGGTGCTTTTCCAGGCGCTCCGGTGTTTATTACGTCATTTGATCTTTACACTCACCCTTCTTTAGTATTCTGGCCAGATGATGCTGTTTCTATTTCATAGCGAGGTAGTGGAGATAGAACAGCTGAATGGCTTTATGCTGGATTACCCAGCTACCCACCCCAGGTCCCAGCTCCTCCTCAGTGCCTGCTAACAGCCACCCTTTTCACACCCTTCTAGAACTGTCTTTAATGCATAAAACTTTTCCAGACAAATTTATAAGGCATTTGTTTAACTTCATTATCTCATGTTGTTATCTAAATTTGCTGAAATAGCCCTCTTTGACTGAAAGATGATTTAATTCTCTGTAGGTGCCATTGTTATAGAGCGACCCAACGTGAAGTGGAGCGATGTTGCTGGTCTGGAAGGAGCTAAAGAAGCTCTGAAAGAGGCCGTGATATTGCCTATCAAGTTTCCTCATCTCTTTACAGGTGAGCTGGCATGTAAATAATGTTTTTATGGTTTTTTAGAAAGCACACTGATGACTAAAGTATTGTGAGCCCTTGTCACTGTCTCGTAAACTGTTACTTTAAGTCCTCCTATAAGGCAGTGGTGTACCCTTGTACAGACACTTCATATGCATATACGTATTTGTTATATATATATATTTCAGAACAACCTAAATGTTAGGCAGCAGGGCGTGAGGTAAATCAGAGATAGAGTGGAGTGCTGTCACTCACTAGAATGTCATGTACCGTCCTCATTATAACTGACGTGGAAGAACGTCCACCTGTATTGTAAAGCTCAAAAAGCAAGTTATACAGTTTGTATTCAAGTCTTTAACAGTTTCAGATGAAGCGTGTATCCGCTGAACCATCCTTCTCCTTGTCCCTTTCGTGACCCATAGCCTGTGTTCGTGATATGGCTATACCCACAGTCTTAACAGTGAAACAGAGGTTTTTCCTTTTAAAAACAAGCTGGTTTATGTAGAGAGCAAATCTGGGATACTGGCCTCAAACTGAGCAGGCCCAGAAAGCAGTGTCCTGTAGAGCAGTGATGAGGAGCAAGAGCCCGCTGCCCGCCCAGCTTCGAGCTGTGGCTCAGAACCTCACTTCAGGAGTATGAAACTAATGGTGTGGAAGACTCTTGTCATCAGAATCCTGTAAAGGCACAAAAACTCAGCTGAGCCTACGTCACTTACACCAGTGTTTCCCAAACGTGACTCCTGTGTGTCATATTCGTGAATTTTTCCATATATGTGTACTATTATTTTTTTAATCTTCTTCCTTAAATCACTTTTAGAGAAACTTACTAAACTGGAGTATAAATATACAGAGACATGGAGGAACCCATGTGCGTTCAGCCTCATAAATGATCACAGACAGTAATAATCCCCCAGATAAGAAATCAATGTGAGGAACTTAGAAATCCATCCCTGTGGCTTCCATCAAGAGAAGGAACCTCTCTCTTGACTTCTGACATCACAGCTTGCTTTGCCCACATTTGAAGTTTTAGGTCATCTCGTTTGTTTTTACTTAATACTCTACTGCAGGACAACTACCTGGGGGTCTCCCTGGCAGCCCAGTGCTTAAGATTCCTCTTCCAGGGCAGGGGCGGCGGGTTTAGTCATTGGTTTGGGAACTGAGATCCCATACACTGTGTGATGTGGCCACAAAAATGTTTTTAAGTAATAAAAGACGTCTTTGTGTCTCTGTGGATGAGTAGTGTTTTCATAGAATGCATTGTAAAAATTATCAAATGGGAAGTGTTTGTACACCACCTGAAAGCATTTCATCTGCCAGCACTGGTCTATGGACCGCACTTAAGGGCACACTGTCCTGCAGTTGCAGACATTTAAACTAGGCGAATAGAGTTCAAGTGAAAGTTGAGGCTTCCCTGACAGCAGGCACAGTGCCTGGTGCTGCCGTCGGGCGCCTGCCCGTCACTCTTCACAGACGCCTATGGCGCCCAAGGTGTACACCCAGCAGTTGTTTGGTTGTTTTAATGTGTGTTTGATATTTTATTGCCACTTGTGACCCAACCTGGTTTATTTAAGTCAACATTATAATTTCTCAGTAGAATTGAGGTTCAAAGAACTGATTTTGTTCACTTGTTGCTGTATTTTGGCAAAACTAGAATTTAAGCTGGAGTCCCCCTGTTGTTCTCCAATTATCAGAATGGAAATCTGCCACCTAAAATAATAATATGTGCTTCCTGTGGAGTCAGGAATTGAGTGTAACGTCACGAGTAATCCACGCTGTGTTAGTCTCACCCTTGCAAACGTCATGACTGGTAAAGGAAACGCTGGCAGCTGCCTTCCCCTGTGGGTATAGTTTCCCCCGCAGTATTCTGGTTTTGCACAGGGCGCATACGGGTGGTCAGCAGCTGCCTGCTACCTGACTCTTCTCCCTGATAGACTGGACGGCCTTGGAGGTGGAGACCCTTGCCCCGTAGCCCTCTGTCTGCACGGTGGCTTCAGTGCAGAGAGGTCAGATGGGTGAGCATGAACTCTCTGTTAGGGTTATAGCTGTATAAACCCAGTTTTGACAAAGTGGTCTCTAAGAAGGAAATAAAGTGCATTTAAGACGTCTTCACCTTAGACTGACTGACTGAAATTGTGCTTCATCCTCCTGCCGGCTTTAGAGTGGAGACCTCTTCATGGCAGGCTTCACGGTGGATGACGGAGTTAACAGTCTTGAAGTTCTCACGTTGTTTTTTTCTTTTTCTCATGTTTTTTTAATGCACATTTTAGGCAAGAGAACACCTTGGAGGGGAATCTGTTATTTGGGCCACCTGGAACAGGAAAATCCTATTTAGCCAAAGCTGTAGCCACAGAAGCAAATAACTCAACATTTTTCTCAATATCTTCCTCTGACCTGGTCTCTAAGTGGCTAGGTGAAAGTGAAAAGTAAGTAGTGAACTGATTCTTTCTTAAGTTTTTCTTTGCTTGGTAGTCATTATAGCAGTCTGTAAAGTAACAGGTTTCTTACATCATTAATAGGCATTCCCAATAGTACTGTAATACAGGCGGTGTTAATTTCTCTGTCAAACTGTTCCCTAGTTCAAAATGGATTTCATAGGGAAGAGAGAGCATGTGTGGCACATGTATGGCTTAGCACATATGACGCACGTGTGGAGAAGGAGCTGGCAGCCCCCCCAGCACTCTTGCCTGGAAAATCCCATGGGCAGAGGAGCCTGATGGGCTGCAGTCCATGGGGCCGCAAAGAGGTGGGCACAGCTGAATACTGTTAGAGTTCCTACTGATACATTGTTTTATTTTAATGTATTCATCGTCATGTGTCATTGGCTAATTTTTAGAAATTGAAACTTTTAATTTATTTTTAGGCTAGTCAAGAACTTATTCCAACTTGCCAGAGAGAATAAACCTTCAATTATCTTCATCGATGAAATCGATTCTCTGTGTGGTTCAAGAAGTGAAAATGAAAGTGAAGCTGCAAGAAGAATTAAGACAGAATTCCTAGTTCAGATGCAAGGTAGTGCTCAACTGATTTAATTTCTGTCCACTTGTAATCATCTCGGTATAAGTAGTGAAGAGACTTATTTATATATTCATTTATATCAGCAACAATATCAATAGAAGGAAAAAGTAGACTTCAAATTTAAATCTTTGGAGAAATATTTTAAAAAGAATATTAATAGTATTTTCCCACAGTGTAGGAGATTCTACTGTTGGGAATATTTATATCATATGAAATATGGTTAAATACAGTTTTTTCAGAGAGAGACTCTCAAGGGGAGGCATTTTTAACAGAAATATACCACGTTCATAAGAGAAGATCAGATGTGGTTTAAAGAGCACTGAAATGACAAGTTCCCGAAACTGTATCTATTTTGCTGTAGGGGTTGGCGTGGACAATGATGGGATTTTGGTTCTGGGAGCTACAAATATACCCTGGGTTCTGGATTCTGCCATTAGGCGAAGGTATGGCGATACAGGGAATGCCTTATTTCTAACTACAGCACAGTGAGTGAGTATTAACTCCCATTCTGTCTAGAGAGGAGGTGTTCTGATAGCTTTAGAATGTTTTCCAGCCTTATTTCTAACTACGGCACAGTAAGTGAGTATTAATTCCCATTCTGTCTAGAGAGGAGGCATTCTGATAACTTCAGAATGTTTTCCAGTGTGCTTAAACCCTGCTGACCCCTGACTTGGACAGGAGAGGCAGGCATTTGTTGTTAATGTGTTCTGGGTATTTTCCCTTTATTACCCTAAATGTGTATGTTTAATTATGGTGGATATGGGCCCATTTAATGTATTCAGCTTGGCTCTGTATAAAAGAGAATATCTAAATATCTTGCTTAGTTCTTGGAAAAGTAATTTTTAACAGAAATTAAATATTATCATATGGTAATATTCTTGATGTAATTTTTCTTTGATTTTAAGGTTTGAGAAACGAATTTACATTCCTTTGCCTGAGGCCCATGCCCGAGCAGCAATGTTTAAACTGCACTTGGGGACTACTCAGAACAGTCTGACAGAATCAGACTTCCGGGACCTTGGGAAGAAAACTGAGGGTTATTCAGGGGCAGACATAAGTATCATTGTACGGGATGCTCTCATGCAGCCAGTTAGGAAAGTGCAGTCAGCCACTCATTTTAAAAAGGTAAGGAACGCTTATCTGTCTTTTCATATATTTTTAAAATTGAGTTTTGAGACCACCGTTGACTTGTCTTTGAATAATTTTATGAAGATTTCAGTTTTGTGTAATAAATAAGTTGATTTACGTAATAGACATGTGTCCATTCCACTGAAATAAATTCTCCTAATGTGTTTTAAAACTAGTTTGTACATTCACCCGACAATCCAGTGAATGTTGCTCATCTCTCCTTCCATCGCTTCATCACTGAGGGAAGCACAGTTAGCTCGGGACCAGGTTTTATGCCCCAGCCGTTGTTTCTCCTTAACATCCTCTTTGCCATTTAGAAGGAGCTCAGGCCTTCCCTGAGTGCTCTGGAAGCATGTTACCCATACATTTATACCTCCTTGCTGCTGCTGCTGCTAAGTCACTTCAGTCGTGTCTGACTCTGTGTGACCCCATAGACGGCAGCCCACCAGGCTCTCCCGTCCCTGGGATTCTCCAGGCAAGAACACTGGAGTGGGTTGCCATTTCCTTCTCCAATGCATGAAAGTGAAAAGGGAAAGTGAAGTCGCTCAGTCGTGTTCGACTCTTCGCGACTCCATGGACTGCAGCCTACCAAGCTCCGCCCATGGGATTTTCCAGGCAAGAGTACTTATCAAAGTAAAAATAATGATAGCTAACTATCGTTTAAATGAATTCACGAGCTTGGCACTGAGAGGTCTCAACCACTGTCCACTCGCGCTCCTCCCGTGCACTGCTTGGTCTAATGAGTGACGTAAACATATATGGTTTGAGAGGGAATTTTGTGCAGTCTTGCCGCTGCTGCTGCTAAGTCGCTTCAGTCATGTCCGACTCTGCACGACCCCATAGACGGCAGCCCACCAGGCTCCCCCGTCCCTGGGATTCTCCAGGCAAGAGCACTGGAGTGTGCTGCCATTTCCTTCTCCAATGCATGAAAGTGAAAAGGGAAAGTGAAGTCGCTCAGTTGTGTCTGACTCTCTGCGACCCTATGGACAGAAGTCCACCAGGCTCCGCCATCCACAGAATTCTCTAGGCAAGAGTACTGGAGTGGGCTGCCATTTCCTTCCCTGTGCAGTCTTGGGAGACAATTGAAGTAACTGTAGACTAGGTAATGTGGACCTATGCTCTCGCTGAGAGTAGCAATCACCAATATGTTCATGAACGTAGATGTGAAAATCCCAAAACACTGTCAGCAAACCTAATCCATCAGTATATGACAGGCTTCCCTGGTGGCTCAGAGGTTAAAGCGTCTGCCTCCAATGCGGGAGACCAGGGTTCAATCCCTGGGTCAGGAAGATCCCTTGGAGAAGGAAATGGCAACCCACTGCAGTATTCTTGCCTGGAGAATCCCATGGACTGAGGAGCCTGGTGGGCTGCAGCCCACGGGGTCACAAAGAGCCGGACACGACTGAGTGACTTCACTTACTTACAGACGTCACAGCAAACCTGATCCATCATATCTGACAGGCTAACACGTCACGGCTCTGACAAACATAGGCGTGTCTATTGTACGCCATGTGTTTCCATGGTAAAAAACACTGTCAGCAAACCTAATCCATCAGTATATGACAGGCTTCCCTGGTGGCTCAGAGGTTAAAGCGTCTGCCTCCAATGCGGGAGACCAGGGTTCAATCCCTGGGTCAGGAAGATCCCTTGGAGAAGGAAATGGCAACCCACTGCAGTATTCTTGCCTGGAGAATCCCATGGACTGAGGAGCCTGGTGGGCTGCAGCCCACGGGGTCACAAAGAGCCGGACACGACTGAGTGACTTCACTTACTTACAGACGTCACAGCAAACCTGATCCATCATATCTGACAGGCTAACACGTCACGGCTCTGACAAACATAGGCGTGTCTATTGTACGCCATGTGTTTCCATGGTAAATAATGTCTTTAAAAAATGAGGAGCTTGAATTAAAACCTGAGTTTGAAGCCTGACTCCACAATTTACTTATTTTATCTACTTGACCAAATTGTGTTACCTTTCAAGCCTCTTTTTTTCATCGTCTCCTAAGTAAGGGTGGTAACACTGCTCTGAAATGCTCGCATGAGAGTGAAAAGAGGAAGATGCGTGACATAGCGGTCACGGCGCCCGAACAGCCCAGTGAGTGTCGCTCGTCCCTCCTCCCGTCGCCTCATCACTGGGGGGGGAAAGTTAGCGCGGGACCAGGTTTTATGCCCCAGCCGTTGTTTCTCCTGAACATCCTCTTGGCCATTTAGAAGCAGCTCAGGCCTTCCCTGCTAAGAGCTTTCCAGACAGTTCTCTGTATTACTGTTGGGGGCAGCTTATACAACCCCAGAGCTAGACCCTTGTTAGGAGGATAAAGGTGAAGCAGCCAGACCTCTCAGCATCAGGCCTTCTGCAGCCCCGGTCCAGTAGATCCCTATGGCTCCGTTTCTCTTCCCGCTTTTCAATTAGTAGGAGCAAGTTTGCCTTTGATTTTATTTATTAAATGTATCAGCGCTAATCTGGGCCCAGAGGTAAGTCAGAAAGTACAATGGTCGAAAAACACAAAAATCCCTGCCACTGAAATTTTTGTGAGAGAAGACACACAATAAAATCCGTAACAAGTAAAGTGAAATTTTATTTCTCTGCCCCTACCCTAACCCTAAGGCAGTGTTTGAAGCCCCTACCCCAGTCCTGAGGCAGTGTTTGAAGCCCCTACCCCAGTCCTGAGGCAGTGTTTGAAGCCCCTACCCCAGTCTTGAGGCAGTGTTTGAAGCCCCTACCCCAGTCCTGACGCAGTGTTTGAGACCGATCGCTTAAAACAAGGGAGAGCATGAAGCAGCCGCTGGCTTGATCCGTGTGTGGTGCAAGCTGAAAACTATGTCCCTGTCACAGAGGTTCTTTCTCTGGATATTACAAAAATTCTTTACTTTAAATCAGTTATGAGTTATAAGTTCAGCTAGCACTTAAATTACACTCAGCATTTAATTTTGTACTTATGTTTGAAGGAGTTTTTGTTGGAGAGACAGTAATTTCACAATAATAAACCTCCCAAAGATCACAGGAATTTCTTACTATGGAAAATAGAGTAACTTAAAGGGATTTTTAAGCAGGCCTGTTTGTTGATTTTTGTCGATGCGTTGGGCACAGTTGTGTAGCCATGCTGTGCTAGTTCCAGATGCACAGCAAAGTAGTTCAGGTAAACGCATACATGGACCTATTCTTTTTCAGACGCTTTTCCCGTGTCGGTTGTTGCAGAATACGGAACTCTCTCCCTGTGTTGTACGACAGGTCCTTGTTGGTTATCTGTTGTAACTATAGCAGCGTGCTATGCAGGTCTGTTCTTGGTTCTAGGATTATTACCACTTAATGGCCATTAGAAAAGAAAAAAGGTATTTTTAGGCATAGGGAATTTTTTTTTTTAACTTATTTTCTCCCTATGATCATGTAAGTAACTTATAAAATTTCAAAATAGAAAATCATCAAGAAAAGCATTAAAATCACATGATCCACCCCATCCCCGGAGATAATCGCACTTTTTGCTGTATGTTCTGTTTATTTTCAGAGCTAAGCATTTTAATAAAACATGATAATAGGACATGTTCAGATTTCCTGATAATGGCTTGCATCTTAATATTTATTCAGTTTGTTCAAATAAAGATCTCAAATACCTGTTTCTCACAGGTTCGCGGACCTTCGAGAGCTGATCCTAACAGCATAGTAGATGACCTGCTCACACCCTGCTCTCCAGGTGACCCCGGTGCCATTGAGATGACGTGGATGGATGTCCCGGGGGATAAACTCTTGGAGCCAGTTGTTTGCATGGTTTGACGTTTTGTTTGCTTTTAAAAAAAAATTATTTAACATTATATTTTATAATTTGTCAGATAAAATTTTCAGTTTTATAAAATTTAGTTTAAAAATGTTAGTATGATCAGACATGTTTAATAGTAATACTTCAAAGGTTATAGAGATTAGTAGAATCTAAATTATCAAATAATAATCCTTCAATGTTTTTTGAGCTTCAAGGAAAATTTAATTATAAGTGAATAAGCTGTTTTTTAAAACACAGATTTCTGACGTAGGTCTTACAGTAATGTGAAAATGTTTCTCCTTGAGCCTCTGATTTAGTAAAACATCCAGAAACGCTATTGTGCGAATCACAGCATTCATAGCAGTGTTTTTCTGTCGTACTTCTCAAGGCGTCACAGAAAGTTTAAATAATGCAGTACTTTTTTAAAAGCTCTGAAAACAACATTTTTATAAGAAGTTACATTTCTATGCTTTATATTGAAGGAATTCAGATAGTCATAAAATATTGCATTTCTATAGTTTCTATTGAAGAAATGAAATAATCTGTAAGACTGCAGAGGGCACAGGTTTGATCCCTGGTGAGGAAATTAAAGTCCCACACAGCATGCTACCGAAAAAGAAAGAAAAGATACGTATTTATTATGAGCATTCAGGTTTTCCCCCCAAACTTTAAACTTTTTTTTCGTATTGAGGTGTAGCTAATATGAACATTGAGTTTTAAAATCTTCTCTTAGTTAAAGATTTTTCAGATCGGTATGTCAAAATTAACAGTAACTTTCACATGATGTGTAGGTCTAGATTTAGAGACATAAGTGTGTGAGCTTGCGTGTGTATGTGTATAATAATACATCTGTGAACATCTAGAAATAGTTATGTGTTAATTAACCACTGCTTATCTGAGAAATTATTTAGAAATCCTTTATTTTTTAAAGCTTTTATTCTTTTGATCATCTTTCCATACTATTTTACGGGAGACATGGTCTAAAAGTTATTTTTTTAATAAATTTTTTATATTGATATATCTTCTTAGCATTTTGATTATGATTTTAGCTGATAGTTAAACTTTTTGATAAGTTGGTTTTGATTAAATGGTATTACTCTGTTTCACATATGTGAATGAATATATCCCTTCTGAGTTGCATTTTGACAGCCGCTTTCTTAAAAAGTAAACATATAGCCGAAAAAGGATCGGAGTTTAATTCTGGAGGCCTTGGTCCTTGGGTGAAGAGGCCTGTCCTTCCTTGGGTGCCGAGGAGCCTTTGAAGGTTATGATCAGGACCGGGCAAGCAACGGAAAGTGTATAAGCAGAAGAATGGCATAGTCAAAGTTGCTCTTTGCGAAGAAAGAGAACAGGAGAGTTTATCATCAGTAGTCCGTGACACAGTGCAGGTGTTCAGATTTAACCTTAGGCGAAAGTTAGTAAGAATAATGCTGCTGATGAAATGTTTTCTATTCAGTTAAATCGATGGCTAATCCTGCCCCATTCTTTTCCTGACAGTCGGACATGTTACGATCACTGTCTAGCACGAAGCCCACAGTCAACGAGCACGACTTGCTGAAACTAAAGAAGTTTACAGAAGACTTTGGCCAAGAGGGCTAGACCACAGACAGCAAGGACGGCCTCACCACGCGCGTCCTCTCGCTCACAGGCAGATGTGCTTTTCCTGGATGGCAGTTGGATCATTTCTGGTGAAACTCTTTTCCAGAGGGAAGTAGAGATCTCACTTCAGCGTTCCTTTAAGTTTTATATGTACTTTCGCTCCATTACCAATAAAATCCTCCTGTTAACAAAAATTATAAAATAATGGGCCATACGAAAATGAGTGATAAAAACAGGAAAAAAAGGAAAATGATTGATACATAAATAGCAGAAAAATAGAAATTACCCAGTGAAAAGAAAATTAAAATTGATTGATATGCAAATGCTTTAAATTGTTGGGAATGTGGTCTTTGCAAGGAGCATTCTTTTTTTTTTTTCCAACTAAAATGAAATGGGGCATATTTCATATTCTGAAAAAAAAATTTAAGCATCATTCTCATCAAAATAAAATTCATTTGCTTTACTAAAAATATGTTAAATGCTTTACTCTCAGGGACGGGCAGTAAGACAGCAGAGAGCACTGTGGTCGGGCTTGGGAGGCCCTGGGCTGCGCTGTAGCCAAGGGCCTTGCTGACTTTTGATAGGGTGGCTTGTTTCTCCATGTAGATTTAAACAGTTTCTCTAAAAGCTGCAAGCTTTTTATATTTAACTGAGTAATACCTTTCACTGTGCAATCTTTAGAGAAAGACTCTCTAAGTTAGGCGTTGTCTTTGTTTTGAAGAAGAAAATTGTGTCTTTCAGTGTCTTTTTTAGTAAGATTGACCAAAACAGGTGGTGAATAAATATGTACTTTTTAAATAATTCTGTCATGAAATACTGTATGGGAACCTTTGCTTAAAGGAACACACGGCCTCCCTTTGGATTATGGAAAGTTTCTTGTATGTGATACTGGGGTATGTGTGTGTATATATATATAAATTTTTTAAATATAGGATAGCTAGAGTCTTGTCTTTGACCTTTTAAGTTCAGGGAACAGCTTGTCCTGACCACACGTATGTATCAATGTAACGTTTCATGACGCTTTAGAAATGAGCTGATAGTCTCCCTAAATAATAAAGTGCAGACATGGTTTTATGTTCTTTTAATGCCCTCACGTAAACAGTCTGAGGGGTGTGTCACACACTAGCACCGACACTAAGCTGTGCCTTGTACACTTGCGTTGGCCTCTCCATGCAGTGTTATTGAGTCAGCCAGAATGAGGTAGGTTTCCTTAATTTACTGTAAAGTTCTGCCTTGCAAACGCTATAGAATAACTTGCATTTTAAAGTCTATTTGCACATTTTACATACTATGCTATATGGTTGCCTTGGGGTTTTCTGTACAGATTGTTTTTGTTGATATCAAATGGAAATCATAGGCCCAAAATACGCTGTTCTTATGTGAAGTAAATTGATATAACCTACTGTTGGCTATATTTTGTGTACGCTTCTTTATTTCGGGATCTTCTGTATAGGAGAAAATATATCTTAAATTGATTAGATACAAGAGATTATTAAAAATTATTAATTAAAGATGTATCCATGAAAATTCTACTTTAGCCACCTCAGAATCATACAGTATTGCTATTAAAATCTTGTCATTAAGAGAATTAATACAACTATGTTATTATAAACTGTATAATAATTGAATCCAGAATTCTTTGTGAATCCAAAATTTGTTCTGAAGAAGTGTTTTTACTTCAATTCACCAAACAGTGTGTAAGTGCAGCGTGAATGACAAGCGAATATTCTGTCACTTAATTCTTCTCTGTGCTCAGTATCTATGTCGCTTTTAGCCATTTTCCACATTTCTGGTTTTAAAACTGTTTCCAGAATCTTTAATTTTAAGCTTATTCTAGAATGGTGGCGCATAGCCCATTTCCAGGTGCTCTTTATGGGCAGATAACTCCTCAGGAGGAAGCTGAATGTTCAGGCGCTCTCTGCCTGGATGTTGACCATTACGATTTTGCTGTTGTTGAGTTGCTCAGTCCTGTCCAACTCTTTGCAACCCGTGGAGTGCAGCACACAAGGCTTCCTTGTCCTTCACCATCTTCCAGAGTTTGCCCAAACTCATGTCCATTGAGTCGGTGATGCCATCCAACCACCTCATCGTCTGTCGTCCCCTTCTCCTCCCGCCTCAGTCTTTCCCAACATCAGGGTCTTTTCCATGAGTCAGTTCTTCTCATCAGGTGGCCAAGTATTGGTGCTTCAGCTTCAGTATCAGTCCTTCCAATGAACGTTCAGGGTTGATTTCCTTTAGGATGGACTGGTTGGATCTCCTTGCAGTCCAAGGGACTCTCTAGTCTTCTGAGTCAACAAGTAAAGCTGACTTTCCGTTGCAGTAGCATGGTGCTTGACACTGTTTATTATGTTTATTATTTCAAGCCTTTACTTAATAAAGGCTTGAAAAAATTAAGGGAGTTATATCCATATTTATCAACTTCCTAGATTATCTTTGAGAGTTTTCATAAAAGAGATAATTTGAATTTGCTTTGTTCCTGCTGGTCTCCTGCTGTGGTGGTGAAGTTGAGTCTTGGTTCTTGGAGCTGACATCAGAGGTGTGCCAGAGCTGGCTGGCTCCTCTTGGCCCCAAGATCCAGATTTCCTTATTCCTGACGGCCTGTGGTCGCTGCCTGGGCAGCTTGAAACCTGTCAGGTGGCTGTGATCTTCACCGCAGAATCCAGCAAGTTTCTGTTTACATGGCGCAGTACAAAGCAAGAACTGTAGTTTAAAATAGAAAATTTTCTATTTACTGTGTTTACAGAAATAAAGGAGAAAAGTTATGTCTCTGAAGAGTCATAAAAAGCATTTAATAAAATTCCAGCACCATTTGTGATTTTTTTTTTGACTTTATAAACTAGGGACTGAAGAGAACATCTTATTTTAATAAAGAACGTCTACCAAAGAAAGAAACTCTAGCAAAGACCATACTTTATTGTGAATTGTTGAAAACTTGGCTCCCCAGACATCAGGAAGGAGACCAAGGTGCCTGCTGCCACCTCTGCTTTTCAGTTTTGTGCAGGAGTTTCTACACAGTTGTAGGAAAAATAAAAGTTTAGGGTTAAAAAGGAAGAAACTCAGTTGTCATCCTCAGGTGGCATGACTCTATATGTAGAAAATCCAAAGTAAAAAAACAATCTGAATTTAACACGATTAGAAGATACAGGTTAGTAAGTAAAAACTGTATTTCATATTGTAGCCACGATTAGAAACTGAAATGAAAACAAACCGCACCCTGCTTTATTTTTCTCTGTAGTTCTTACCATCATCTAACATACTGTGTAATATGCTGGTTTTCTTATTTGTGATTTCACCTCCTCCCGTTCGTTCCGGGAAAGCTGGGGTCTTGTCTGGTTTTCTCCTCTGCTGTCCCTTCAGTATCTGGAACAGTATAGTGCCTGATGGGTGCTCAATAAATATTAATTGAGTGAATGAATCTTTGTATTTTTCCTAAGTCTGAATACTTTACAAAGAATGTGTATAATTTTTGCCCCTCTTTCTCTCCCTGCCAACCCTACAGTTTTTACTTGTAAAAGAAGAAAATTAAGGATGAAAACACATCAAGAATTTGGTGGTTTAGTTGCTCAGTTGTGTCCAACTCTTGTGACCTCATGGACTGTAGCCCGCCAGGCTCCTCTGTCCATGGGATTCTCCAAGCAGAAATACTGGAGCGGGTTGCCATTCCCTTCTCCAGGGGATCTTCCCCACCCAGGGATCAAGCCCAGGTCTCCTGCACTGCAGGTGGATTCTTTACCACTGAGCAAGAACAATGGCTAAATCTGTGGGATAGAAATATGGATACTTATTAATTTTTTTCTTTGTTTTCATCTTTACATATGTTAATTTCCCCAAATTAAAAGTCTTTAAGAAAGCATTGCAGTCAGCTTGTCAGCTAGTGACAGGAATTTGTCTCCTCCAGAACCTGATGAAATAACAAAATGAAAGGTTTTAAGAAAAAAAGGACAGGAAGGATGTTCACCAAACAAACGTACTTTGGGGGAATGTTCATCCCCATTGCCTACAAGGTTGTGGGGATGCCCCGCCTCTGGATCCAGGGAGCACGGTAAGGAGGTCCTCCTCTCTTCCTCAGGTAGCGACCCCGCCTGGGTCCCTGATCCAGGGAGCACGGGGAGGAGATCTTCCTCTCCTCCTCGGGTGGCGGACCCTGCCTGGGCCCCTGATCCAGGGAGCACGGTGAGGAGGTCCTCCTCGTTGTCCTCGGCTGACAGACCCCGCCCGGGCCCCTGATCCAGGGAGCACGGTGAGGCGGTCCTCCTCCTCGGTGGTGGAAGAACAATGGCTAAATCTGTGGGATAGAAATATGGATACTTATTAATTTTTTTCTTTGTTTTCATCTTTACATATGTTAATTTCCCCAAATTAAAAGTCTTTAAGAAAGCATTGCAGTCAGCTTGTCAGCTAGTGACAGGAATTTGTCTCCTCCAGAACCTGATGAAATAACAAAATGAAAGGTTTTAAGAAAAAAAGGACAGGAAGGATGTTCACCAAACAAACGTACTTTGGGGGAATGTTCATCCCCATTGCCTACAAGGTTGTGGGGATGCCCCGCCTCTGGATCCAGGGAGCACGGTAAGGAGGTCCTCCTCTCTTCCTCAGGTAGCGACCCCGCCTGGGTCCCTGATCCAGGGAGCACGGGGAGGAGATCTTCCTCTCCTCCTCGGGTGGCGGACCCTGCCTGGGCCCCCGATCCAGGGAGCACGGTGAGGAGGTCCTCCTCCTCGGGTGGTGGCCCCGCCCGGGCCCCTGACCGTCTTTGCTTTTTCAGGCTCTGCTGTGCAGTCCTTCATTCAGTCCTGAGCACCGCAAAGATGGCAGGACTTTAAAAACAAGGTCACAGCATTGTCAACAGCATCTAATAAGTGGATGGGACTCTGGTAGGTAATTATTGTCTGTGGCCTCAGCCCAGTGAGGGGAAGATGCTGAGCAACTGCAGGAGACAGGGGTTCCATCCCTGGATCAAGAAGACCCTCTGGAGGAGGCAGAGGCTCCCCACCCAAGTCCTCTTGCGTGGAGAATCCCACGGACAGAGGAGCCCGATGGGGCTACAGACCATGGGGTCGCAGAGAGCCGGACACGACAGCCTTTAAACAACAATAGTGCTAAACAAAGTGAAGGCACAAGAACTCCGAAGACTCTAACGAGACCCAGGCCCTTCACGGCTGTGCTGAAGGAGACAGCCGCAGCCACAGCGCCAAAGCTTTCAAAAGCAAAGTCAGCATTTGACCCTGCAGGCTGCCAAAGGATATGCTTGAGTACACAAATTTCACCAAGATTTTTTATGTGACGGTAAGAAAATTGACTCGATGGACATGAGTCTGAGTGAACTCTGGGAGTTGGTGATGGACAGGGAGGTCTGGCGTGCTGCGAGTCACCGGGTTGCAAAGAGTCGGACAAGACTGAGTGACTGAACTGAACTGAAGGAAATTGAAATACTTAGATTTGTGAGGCTTTGGAAGATCCTGAGTGTCGGGCAACATGTGGAGGGCTGTGTGGGAATGGATGATGTTGGTGGTGAGCCAAGAGTCTGGATGGGGAGCTGGTAGCTAATTACTGAATTCGCCAGTATGGGTTCAGTTAGCACATTCAGGATTTAGGATTTTGGTCTGACCCACTCCAGTATTCTGGCCTGGAGAATTCCATGGGCTGTATAGTCCAGGGGGTCATGGACTATAAAGAGTCGGACAAAACTGAGCGACTTAAAAAAAAAGAGTGTTGTAAAAGAAAAAATCCCATATCTAGGAAATAGGAGTGCTGGAGTAGATTTATCACCTGAGAACCACTCACAAAACCACACGTTCCTGGAAGAGCCCCAGAACCCAGCCCCTTAAGCAGGCCACTGATAGGTGAAAGGAGTGCATTCCAGAGTGTTTTCCAGGGCCTTTAGGCGGCGGAGGCGGCCGCCGCACTCGAGCGCGGCCGAGAGCTACCCGACGTCTGAGGTCAGTGGTGGCCGGGAGGAGACACCCCGCCTACGAGGTCAGGGCGGCAGCCGGGAGGAGCTACCCAGTGTCCAAGGCCAGTGGCGGCAGGGAGGAGACACCCCGCGTATGAGGTCTGGGGTGGCCGGGAGAAGCCACCTCACCCCCAGGCCAGGAGCGGCAACTGAGAGGAGCCACCCACGCCCGAGGCCAGGGCCGGCGGCGGGAGGAGCAACCCCGAGGAGTGGTGGCTGGGCAGGCACAGGAGGGCCTAGAGGAGCTATCCTACGTTGAAGGTCAGGAACGGTGGCGGTAAACTCTGCATTCAGATGCTTATATCTTTCCTTTTCTCCTTTGCTTTTCGCCTCTCTTTTTTTCACAGCTATTTGTAAGGCCTCCCCAGACAGCCATTTTTCTTTTTTGCATTTTTTTGCCATGGGGATGGTCTTGATCCCTGTCTCCTGTACAATGTCATGAACTTCATTCTATAGTTCATCAGGCACTCTATCTATCAGATCTAGACCCTTAAATCTATTTCTCACTTCCACTGTATAATCATAAGGGATTTGATTTAGGTCATACCTGAATGGTCTAGCTGTTTTCCCTACTTTCTTCAATTTAATGTGGTCCACTGGAGAAGGGAATGGCAAACCATTTCAGTATTCTTGCCTTGAGAACCCCATGAACAGTATGAAAAGGGAAAATGATAGGATACTGAAAAAGGAACTCCCCAGGTCAGTAGGTGCCCAATATGCAACTGGAGATCAGTGGAGAAATAACTCTAGAAAGAATGAAGGGATGGAGCCAAAGCAAAAACAATACCCAGCTGTGAATGTGACTGGTTATAGAAGCAAGGTCCGATGCTGTAAAGAGCAATATTGCATAGGAACTTGGAATGTCAGGTCCATGAATCAAGGCAAATTGGAAGTGGTCAAACAGGAGATGGTAAGAGTGAACGTCGACATTCTAGGAATCAGCAAACTAAAATGGACTGGAATGAGTGAATTTAACTCAGATGACCATTATATCTACTACTGTGGGCAGGAATCCCTCAGAAGAAATGGAGTAGCCATCATGGTCAACAAAAGAGTCCGAAATGCAGTACTTGGATGCAATCTCAAAAACGACAGAATGATCTCTGTTCGTCTCCAAGGCAAATGATTCAATATCACAGTTATCCAAATCTATGCCCCAACCAGTAATGCTGAAGAAGCTGAAGTTGAACGGTTCTATGAAGACCTACAAGACCTTTTAGAACTAACACCCAAAAAGGATGTGCTTTTCATTATAGGGGACTGGAATGCAAAAGTAGGAAGTCAAGAAACACCTGGAGTAACAGGCAAATTTGGCCTTGGAATGCGGAATGAAGCAGGCCAAAACTAATAGAGTTTTGCCATGAAAATGCACTGATCATAGCAAACACCCTCTTCCAACAACACAAGAGAAGACTCTACACATGGACATCACCAGATGGTCAACACCGAAATCAGATTGATTATATTCTTTGCAGCCGAAGATGGAGAAGCTCTATACAGTCAACAAAGACAAGACCGGGAGCTGACTGTGGCTCAGATCATGAACTCCTTATTACCAAATTCAGACTTAAATTGAAGAAAGTAGGGAAAATAAGCTGAACACAAGCATGTAAATCCCAGACTGGTTGGAACTAGAAAGTTGGTGATTAAGTTTCCTGAACACCCTATTGCATCACCACCAAAGGATCAGAAGAAAGTCATGAGCTCTGTACCCCTCACCCCCAAATTTGCCTCTATAAACTGTTCCCTGACAGCCATTGGGGAGTTCAGGTCTTTGGGGCATGAGCTTTCTACTCTCCGTGTCTTGGGCCCTGAAAATAAACACTGTCTTTTACTTCCCCACAACCTGATGTCAGTAGACTGGCTTTGCCGTGTGGCAGGTGAGTGGACCCAAGTTTGGTCTGGTAACTTTAGAACACTGCCTTACATGAAGCAAAACTCACTATATACTATGTATGATTTATTTTTATGCCCAAGGAAAAGTCCAACTGAAATGAAAAATTTTCAACCTCATATTGGCTTCTTTTTCTGACATGACTACCATTTTATGTATGTAGCAGAGAATGGCTGAGTTGTAAGTCAAAGCTCTTCCAACACAGAAGAATCTTTTCGCACAATCCTGGCCAATATTTTCTTCTACTGAGAAGAATTACACAATTATTTTCAAAAACACCTTATTTCCAAGCAAGATTGGTGACTTCTTCCTTTAGATGGGTACTGAAGACAGCACAGTTGCTTTCCCTGGTGTGAAGCTGGCATGATATTACCTCCTTGATAAATGAAAACTATATCATAAGGATCTGTCCAAATGGTAAAGAGAATGGGGAGGGGGGAGATTCAAAATTGGAAGAAAACAGAGAAGTCTTGTCTTTTTCCTGACTATCCTTTTACTATAATCAGCACTGCCCTTGACATTATTTATCATATGCAATTGGTAAGACACTCTGATTTTGAAATTTATTGTTTTGGCATTGAGTGTAAGTCTAGAAATCTGTATAAGTATATTCTTTGTATAAATTTTTCTATTTTCACACTCATTCTTTTGTTATTCCTAAGCATTGTTACATATATTGAGCATCTGGTCTAAGTCAGGTACTGTGCCAGGCATTATTTTGGGTATGAATTTCTTTCGAACAAAGAGAAGCAAATCATAGGATCTGATGGAAATAAATACTAAAGAGCCCAAATTCCCACTCAGGAACTTGGGATTTGCTAGGGAATTTAATGCGAAACACACGGTCAATCAGTTCAGTTCAGTCGCTCAGTCATGTCCGACTCCTTGCGACCCCATGAATCGCAGCACACCAGGCCTGCCTGTCCATCACCAACTCCCAGAGTTCACTCAGACTCACGTCCTTCGAGTCCGTCATGCCATCCAGCCATCTCATCCTCTGTCGTCCCCTTCTCCTCCTTCCCCCAATCCCTCCCAGCATCAGAGTCTTTTCCAAGGAGTCAACTCTTCGCATGAGGTGGCCAGAGTACTGGAGCTTCAGCTTTAGCATCATTCCTTCATTCCTTCCACAGAAATCCCAGGGCTGATCTTCAGAATGGATTGGTTGGATCTCCTAACTGACCTTAAACTTAAATTAGTGAGCATCAGTCTTTCTCTTTGGAAATTCTTTTATTGCCTACAGTGTTAAACTTTGAAAAAAAATCTTACAACAAAGTATTGAAAAAAAAAATCAGGGATCTAAAAGCAGAACATGAATTTGGATTCACTTTCCAATTGACAAGAACACACAGGAAGTATTTTTAATTCTGTTTGGGTTATTCTGGATTCACTGGGTAGCCAGGCTTAGAGATTTGCTTTGTGTTCAAACTTTGTTGGCTTCACTCTTGTCTAGTGTAGGCAGTGGTAATATTCAGTGTGTATATGCTTGTGCTGGGCTTCCCTGGTGGCTCAGTTGGTAAAGAACATGCCTGCAATGCAGGAGACCTGGGTTCAATCCCTGGATCAGGGAGGTTCTCTGGAGAAGGAAATGGCAAACCACTCTAGTATTTTTGCCTGGGAAATTCCATAGTCAGAGAAGCCTGGAGGGCTACAGTCCATGGGGTCCCAAAGAGTTGGACATGACTGAGTGACTAAACCACCACCAACCACCATGCTTGGTTTAGATATTTCTAGTTTCACCAATTTCAGGTTCTTCTCTTATTTTTTGCACATAGAGAAGACCACACTTCCTGCAACTTAGGGGGATCTGTGACAAGTTCTAGCTAATGCATTGTAAACTGAAGCAGGATGGTGTCAGTTTTGAGTCAAGGCATAGAAAGGTGCCAGTGAGACACCCCTGTCTCTTCTTCCTTTTGCTGTGGATGCCTGGCTAGGTTGGTGTAACCTCCTTCAATGTGGTCCCTGAGTAACCATATGAGTAGAGTTTCCCACTAACTTGTGATGAATGTGAAATGGAGCAAAAAGATAAAAGTTAGTCTTGATAATCCACTGGGAGTTCAGGGCTAATTTTGTTACATCAGAATAACCTATTCTATCCTGACAATTTTGGGGGAGTTTTTGGAAGAAGAGGAGATACTTGGGTCTTTCTCCAAAGATGTTCTACTCTGAGAAACTATTTAAAAAGTACCAAGATTTGATGACATCAGGTGACTGAAGTGAGAGTGACTTACTAAAACATCAAGGAAAAGGACTTAACTATCTGGAATAAAGATAAATGTCTTGACCAAGTTTGCATCATCAGAACCGCATGGTGGTTCTTCAAGAGATTTATCCATGGAATTTGAATTGTAACAAGACTTTTCTTTTTTAAAGAATGGTGAAGGTGTCCATTCAGGCTTTTAAAAGTGAGAGATTTTTTAAAAGTGAGGTGATTTTCCATATGAGGTTTTTAAGATTTTACAAAATGAAGAGTTTGTACCATGAAAATTTCTAGGAATAATGACCACTTAGGTCTCTGGAAAGACATTCAGAAGACAGAACCACAAATGGAAGCAAACAGAACTTGTCACAAGTGGGTCTCAAGGGAAGAATAACATTTAGGGCAAGAGCTCTCATTAAAAGTATATTGAAAATCTCCTAGTATAACATTTTTCTTCATAGAGCTAATATGCCATTACATAAGGTGAAATAATCATCTTCAAGTGCTAATGAAGAGACTTCATGCAATAAAACCCCTATGAGCAGAGTCTGTAATAAATATTCTGAGTTTGAAAGATAGTGACATTTCTTAGACCCCTAAAGGCCTGGGAGCAGCAGTAACATGGCAGAATCTCAAGCTGACTTGTTGATCTGTGAGGCTCTTTTAAATGTACTTTTAAGGCTGCTTTCTCCTTAATCCTAAACACTTGACCTTTCAGTTTGATATTCTTCTGTGTTATTAGATTAGATGATTAGTTATTAAATATACTGTCTCCAGTAAATAGGTAATTGTATAATGCAATGGCCTTCAGCTTTTCCAGGCCATGTTCCCATGACATTTATAGTTAGAACACTAAGTCTTTTTGTAGTGGGAATGTTTAACCCTTTCTGTGGGTAGCAGAATGTACAGAATCTCATTCCTGTGGACTGAATGAAGGGCAGTCAAAAAATGTACAGCTTCACGTTTTTGAGAGCCATAGGACTCAAAGATCACAAAATTCTTATTATATTTATGTCCGCATAATGGCAGTAAAAAAAAAATAATACATAAGCCAACAATTTCCCTGTGACATGCTAGGTGTGATGGACATGATGTAGTTAATTACCAGGCTTTAGGTTGGGTGCTTGAGAAAAGTTTATAGCTCTGTTCGGCAACCAAAATCATACAGGTAGAGAAGTTTTAAATGTCTCTACTGGTTTTTGGCAAATTTTGCTTGCTGAGAAAGAGTGGTGATAGAGGAGGAAGAAAAGTGGGGAGGACAGGATCTAGCAGGTTTCGCTCTCTTATTACATGCCAAACTACATTCACAGACTCATTTAACCATCCTGGAAACGGAAACAGTTTGTATTATTAGTTCTCATTTTGCAATTCAGGAATTTGAGGCTCAGAAAGGTTAAACTAGCTCAAGATCAAACACAGAGTAGTTGAATTGGAATTTGAACTTGGATCTGTTTAATTTCAAAGTTCCTGTACTTTCTTATATCTCATTGTCTTCCTTTTATTGAGTGCTTACTATGTATAGATGTGATGTTACTTCTGTTAAGAAAGCAGGGGGAGGGAGGAGCGGAAATGGTCAGGAAAATCTAAGTATCAGTGATTCATCTGATGTCTTTTTAACTGTGTTTTTACTGTGTTCCTGGCAGCACACTATGAAGAGTGTTAGAGATGTATGCAGACACAGTTACAGACCCTCCAATTAGAAGTCAAACTTGATTTGAGAAGGCAAAGCAACACATATAAGACAATTTCTAAATTGAGTCCTATGAATGACAGTTCAATGTCTGCCTTAGGAAGATCCCCCGAGGAAGGAAATGGCAACCTACTTCAATGTTCTTGCCTGGAGAATTCCATGGACAGAGGACCCTGGTGGGTTACAGTCCATGGGCTCACAAAGAGTCAGACATGACTAAGTAACTGAGCACACACAATGATAAGTCTCAAAGTTCACCAAGATTGAGATAAGTATGGTGTGCTGATGATTACTGGAACCCAAGGGACTCATAATGTAGCCAAGATTTGGATAAACAGGACTCTTCAGATGTGAAGTGTCAATGATGTGAGCCCAGGCTTGGTATTCATGTTGCAGAGCAGACATGAGCCTGGTGGAGGAGGAAAAGGTCTGATCACTTTCCTCTCCCTCTCTGGACCTCCAGAGCACCGGGGCTCCTCACATAATACTTGTACCACACTGAAGTTATTGACTACACACACTGCATACATATCCACATTTTCACATGAGCTCCTTGAGAATAGGGATATTTATTATCTATCTTCTTTTCCCCAATGCTTAAAGCAGTGCATGGTGCCCATAGATGCTCAATAAACACTTGTGAAATGGATGGATGGAAAGTGGTTGCTGGATAAAGGTGGAATGATAGTAGGTAAAAGCTACAGCCAGATTGGCACAGAGGCAAAATTAAAAAAAAAAGGTAAAAAAGATCTTGATTAAGTTAATGAGATAATTGCAGTATTTCTGAAGGGGTTAGAATGGTGAAAAACAAGAAAAAATTGAGTAAGTAAAGTTGAGAGAAGAAAGTAAAATTGAGCAGTAAAATTGAGAAAGGGGAAAATGAAGAATTAGAAGTCAAGGAGCAGTGAGCAAAAATGGGCTTTGGTTAGAAGTCTGATGAAGAGAGAAGGCAGGGATCCTATAGGAGGAAATGTGTGATGCAGGGGAAGGATCTTGTTTTAGGTAATAGCTAGCTACTTTTAGACTCGCTATATTGCAGATTTTAAACATAAATAACTATATTGAATTTGGGGTGCTTTTAGGTATTTGGAAATATTAGTATATATGAAAAGACTGTAGGGGTATGGATCAGGATGGATGTATAGGTTTAAGCCGCTACCTGTTGGAGACAGAGTCCAGATATGTCTGGAGGTGAATGATTGCCTCATAAGCTCCCAGAGATTACAGTTTCTGCCTGGGAGCCACAGGCAAGATTTGAGGAATGAAGCGATCCACTTGATTTAGTTCACCATGAGATCTCCTAAGGCCTTGATGTGTGATTGCAGTCTCTGATTAATCAAATCAAATTCAGTTTTTTGAAGCCTTTTGAACTAGTGGTTAGTGATATGCAGACGTTCTGATCGGCTCCCAGTGCATCGATTCCTATCCTGGTTGGTGGGACTTGCTTTCTCTCTATCAATGGGGTAGGGGCAGAGGAAGGTACACACACAGACACACACACACACAGAAACACACACACACGATGTTCACACATCACCAGAGGATTCTGTGTACTCAGCACATGGCCAAAACATTGGTTAGAGTTCTTATCATACCACATCACACCTGTCTACAGACAAGGAATACAAACCGCACGACACTTGACTCTACTAACATCAGGAGCCAAGCCCAAACCATGACTCAGAACTTGAGACTTAGTAACTGCTTCTGGTCATGAAGGCATTCCCTTTTTTTTTTTTGAAGGATGATTGACATATAACGTGATATTAGTTTCAAGTGTGTACAACATGATGCTTTGACAGTTGTATATATTGTGAAATGATCACTACAATAAGTCTAGTTAACACCTGTCCCCATATTTAGTTATAAAAATTTTGTTTCCTGGGACCAGAACTTTTAAGACCTACTCTTTTAGCAACTTTCAAATATTTAATGCACTGCTATTAACCACAGTCAGCATGCCGTACTTTACATGCCCCAGGGCAGCCCTTCTTCGAATTTGAAACAAACTCATAGAGAACCCCCTCCCTACCAACACCCCAAAACAATGTGGTGGAAAGAGAGTTCTGTATTTCATAGGAGATGCCTGCAGAGATTGCAGTAAGTTTCCAAAAATAAAAGCACAAACAGTTCCCCTTACACTTATTTGTTATGATAGCTACAGGACCAAAAAGAAACACATACCATCCTGGGGGGACAGAATGCACAAGGATTTGATTTTGCTCATTTTCATAAACATCATGGAGCTTCGTTGGCTCTGAATCCTACAGAGTCGTCTTGGCATATTTACAGGACTCAGACCCACATCGGTGCATCAGGAAGGTTTCAGGTTTGGAGAACAGGTTTCCCTACTGACAAATAGCGTAATTAGGCATAATGTCTTAAGTGAACATATTAGCTTGGGCTTTTAACAGTGTGCAAGCCTTGGCTTCCGCAATAACCACCTAATCTTGTGTGGGAGCCATCCCAGGCTTCACTTGAACACAGGCGCTACGCGTACACCTGCAGACAAAGCCGGGAATGGGTTTATTTATATTGTCCTTGTTAGTCATGCAGCCTGTGTGCAAACAAAACAACATTATTCTTATCTCCTCAGAAAGTTTAATTCATTAACAATTAAAAGCTAGTGCAGAAGAGGGCCAGGCCTGGGGAGAGGTTCATCCTAGCACAGTAGCCCTGGTCAGAGATTTGCAGGGGTACCTCTCATAGATAACGGACTGTGATGTTTGCTGAATTGTTTTTCATATAGACTTTACTCATGGAAGGATGATCTTGCTGTAACTTAATAAGATAATGTCGCCAACAATCTCTTCAAAAAATACCCTGTTGAAACTTGCTGTCCTCGGGCTCTTGCCAGAGCCCATTCCTGCCTCCTGCCTGCTGTCTGGCTTGTTTTTAGCAGTGGCTGCCTCTGGGCTGGGTTTGTATTCTTGAAGAGCTCAGTTCAGGATGGTCCTAGCAGCTGATGGAAGCCTCCAGAGCAAGTGAGTTCAGTTTGGATCAGAGGTGGGCTTGAGCACATGCTCCATCATGTGACGGGCAGGGAACTTCAGAACTGCAAACCTGGACTGTTCTATCATAAGTCATATTCAAGGCCAGGTGTCGTAACTGCAGAAACTGTGGAATAAACAAGGGGCTGAAGAAGGGGACGTGGGAACCATTTGTTCTTTCTGCTCAGGTTTTCTGTAAACCTGAACCAGCTCTATGAAATTAAGTCCACTGTTAAAAACAAACCAGGAGTCAGGCTCACCCATGGTTCTGGGCTGTGAGAGGCCAAGATTGATTTGAAAAAGATTTTTCTTCCTCACCATAGGTACTAGAACAGGAAGAAGCCCAGAGATTCAGAGGGCTACACCCAGGACAGAGAATTAGCAATAAGAAAATGCCCTCTCCTCTGAGTTTTGGAGGCCTCTATGGGTAGGGTGGAAAGTGTAACTTTACCCGGCTGAGAGGGGTGACTGGGCTTAGCGCCACTTGAGTTTTGCCTGACCTTGGAGCAAACAATATATGCATTTATCTGTTTGGTATTGCATAGGTGGATTTGACATTTGATTAAATGTTTTAGTTTTCAACTGCTTAGCTTTATATAGGTCAGCCTTTGTGCTGGAGAAAGAATTTGTACTAAAAACAATAAACAGCTTTGGAAATAGGTTGGATCTAAAATAAATTAGGTTAATATTGCAATAATATGTCTTAGGCTAAAGGGAACTTCTGTCATCATCTGGTGCAAACTTTGTCGCTCTTAAATGGGCATGAAAGAGTTAAATAATAAAGCCCCAGCTGGGAGGGTAGTGGAACTTTTAATCCCAGCTGCTGCCCCTGGGGGTGAGAGGAGGAGATATTTGATAGTCCAAAGCAGAAAGTAAATATAGAGTAAATTACTTCCATGTAATTGGGGAGATTATTTCAAGTAGATTGCAACTTGGAAATGGATTGCTTCTTTTCAAAACCAAGGGTGACTTGTATATCTCCCATGGTGGCTTCAAGGTAGCACTGAAGGAAAGCACAATTCTCGGCTTTCAAGGGCAACTATAGCTAGTATATTTTATAAAGTCAAAACAACACATTTTGGATCCTCACATTACTCAGATCTGTGCAGTAGTTAAGAGGAACAGAAATATAGATAGATATAGAAATGTGGCCAACAGTAAGATACCACCTTAAAAATCTGAACTATGAGTCTTACACAGAAAACAGAAAACTCTTTGCAATTAATATAATTGCCCTCGTTCAAGGAAATGGTCAATTTGACCTGAAATGGTGTGGAAAAGCATGGGAGGGAATCTGTATGAGACACCTAAAAGAACTATTATACATTTTTTCATACATTGAGGCCAGTTTTCCCAGTAGTTTCCATGCTTTGGTTCCAGTGCTCTTTCTTGAAGCCAGTATGAATAGGCTCCAGTTTTGTGTCCATGTAATAAGTCTTTCCCATTTTTGTCTCCTCTTCTTAAGTGCGTAGGCTCTAGAATCAGAGAAACCTTGTTGAGAATCAAGGCTGCCTTCATCTATTACCTGAGTTTGGGCAAATTGCCTGGCCTCTCTCAGCCTTTATTTTCTTATTTATAAGGGGGATAATACTGATATTTGCTTCACAGGCAAAATGCTGTAAGGATCTAACAAAAAAATTCATATAAAATGCTTGTCATCTAGTTCCTTTTATGATTATGATGATAACCCCATATAATAAATTATTTCTCATATGACATCCTATTTAGCTTACTCACCATTCAATTTTTCTTTAACTTATTCAGTGTGTACATTCAGAATTGAACAAAAGGCTCCAGATATGGGCTTATGTCAAGAGTACAAACCAGATGACCATCTTCTTCATTCTAGGTTCCATACTTCTGTTGAATTATAATTGGTTATAACCAATTAGAGTATTAAATGTTTTTATGTTTTATCTTTTTTGTGTAGAGAGAGGATGGCTACCCCAGTCAAACTGCTTAGTAAACCCTCTTCTTTACTGTTGTAGTTTGGTAGTTTTAGACCCTGGTGCAGGACCTTACATTTATTTCATTACATGTGATCTATTATATGTTAGTTCTTCTTTTAAATCTATGAAATGCATTTGTTTATTCATTCATTATTGAAATTTTAAAAAATATATTTATCATGGACCAGGCTCAGTACCAGTTTTTTGCCCTACTCAGTTATTTTTAAATTCATTGGAGTTTTAGTGGAGCACAGTTTTTATGTCTTCAGGCAGATTGTTGCATGACATGTTTGGCTAAGTGCTAGGGCACAGGCCTAAGGTATGTCTCAGAAACTCTCCTCAGGCTGACTGATGATGTTAGGCTGCTGTAGTTTAACCATTATGAATCCATCTTACTGTGGTATCATTTGGTACAAATTATATTTCAACTTGACCAGCAGGAAATCTCGAGACCCTCTCAGAATTCTTGTTCAAGATTCGCAAGATCCACCTAGTAGACTAAGTCAATACTCGTATCAAGATAAAAAGATTAATCTAATGTGATTTCTAAGTGAAATTAGTCTGGCTTGTATTCAAAAAGGGCTCAGAGGACATATTTTCACAACACATTCTAACATTTTGAAGACTTTAAATAAAATAGATCATTGTACCTACAACATATGACAGCGATCTGTTTGAGATGCTCCACCTCACCAGCATAGAAAGTTGAGGATGTTGGTGAGAGAACTGGGCAGATAAACTAGGTTAAAAAAAATCCACCCTCAGATACTGCCCTTACCTTGCTTGTAGAGCACTTGCTTTATATTTACTAAGTTTTTTATATGCATTTCTCTCCTAAGAGCTTTGTGGTCAGGGCCCTGCTTTTACTTCTCTCTTGTAATTTCTATTACAGGGTATGACACAACATAGGTGATCCTGAATTGCTTTTAAAATTGATATACTCAAGGTTTATTTGTAAACCTAATGCCCAGCCAATTACAGGACATGGCAAACAAAGAAGAGGTCTAGAGGTCCTAGGGCATTCCTAGAAACTTTCAGAGGCTCAGGAGACATGCTCCTTACATTCTATGAAACTGTCAAATGACTAGCAACAGAGTACAATGAGTGAGAACTAGTGAATCAGCATCCTCTAAATATGGGGAAATTGGTGGTCATTTTTATTTTTTGTCATTACTAGGATTTGGGAATTCTAGGGGAAAAATTGCATGTTAAAAAATAATTTCCCCAGATCAGAAGGGGAAAGTGATTTTTTAACATGCAAGAGAGGAGCAACTAAAAAAAAAAATGTTGGTTAGATGAATAAACAGTGTTTGTGAAAGTGCACTTTACACTGTGAAACCTTTCATAAATGGAAAGATGATGCAAACGGCTTACTAGGCTCAGAAATGGAAACAGGAGTCTTGTCTTAATGTCCCACATACACATTTTCCCTTTGAATAATAAATTTTTTTCAATGGGAAAAGTATTGGGACAGTGAATACTTTTTTAAAAGATAATTCAAAATGTGCTTGCCCATTTTGGATTACTGCCTGCTCCTTTGACCTTCTCCCTTTTGTTGGTAAACATGTATATGTGTACTTAATATTGTTGTTCTAGTTACCCTCTTACTTTCCCATCTTAACCAACTTAAGTCTGCTTTTCCGATTTGACTTAGACTTTACAATTTTTAGACTGTCAGGATTTCAAAGATGCATTTTTATAAATCAGTTTCTTTGAAAACACTTGAACCAGAAGTCAAATGGCATGATGTAACCAACAGTTTTTCAATGAAGAAATGAAAATTCTCAATAATGACAAATAAGGAGTCTAACCTATTGACACCAATTTGGTTACACTGTATTGATTTCTATAAAAATATTATAAAAAGAGTGCTGCACATATTCTACTGATCAAATTATAAGTATACTTAGCAAAGAAAGAAATAGTGCCAGATACAAGAATTTGTCTTAGCGTGTCACCTACTATTAGTTATCCCTCACTGATTCAAGTATTTTCCTGGATTCAGGTGGGTCAGGCTGTCAAGGTGGAACCCCAAGGCTGCATGTGGCTGTGGATACAGAATTGAGTGGGCATGATCTGGAGATACAGCAGGTGAGTTCAGTATGTCAAGAGCAGAAAAAATGGTCCTACTACTTCCTCAGCGATCATGATTACCAGGGTATAAAAACAGAATTCCAAAAGTTCCCGTTAAGTGTCTCAGTTTCTTACTCAGAGCCTCAGTATCTTTAGAGATACATTCCAGAGTTGTTTTTTTTTTTTTGGCTGTTTCACCTATTCATGTGTAAACTAATGAAAGTTGGTGGTGGGTTGGGCGGACTGGATGAGTCTTCTCAGGTCCTTCATTCCACCTGAGCTACATGTGCCAGGAAGAGCCCCTTATAAGCCAAGTCAGTTTTGCTTATATATATATTTTTGCTTTACATATGACAGCTTTGCACAGCTCAATGGGGACTTGACACTGTCATACATGTAGCTTTCATCCTTCTGTGCAATTGGCAAATCCAGAATTTCTACATTTAGGTGTTTAGGATGTCAGTCTGAAAGAAAGAAAGGGGCCTTGTTTTGAGACTGACTGCTTTGCCCAGCAAGCGCAAAATCTTAACTCAACTTGAATGCTTATTGTGGCATATTTTAGAGGTGGGCAGATGGAGATACTAAAGAGGAATGCTAAGGAAACCCCAGGTCACCCCTAGATTCTTCTTATGGAACCCAGATTTAGTAAATACTACAAAGCCTTCATGCCTTCATAGTGTTGTAAGAAGCATGAGGTGGTGTTTTTTTTTTTTTTTGGAGAGTCTATGAATTCACTCCAGGTTAAGTGTTTTTCAAAGTGTTGTCCTATTGAACTAAAATATCAGGGGTGGTAGTGATGGTGGTGGTGGGGAGGTTTCCAGGAAGGGAGAGTCTGCATTTTTAATAAGCATCTTAGAGCTTAATCCTGAGTCAAATTTGGAATTATCATCTATGAAAAGATTCTCAAGATCTCTTGTTGCTCTGATGTATGGAATTTCTTCATTTTTGCACATTTTTCAGCTTTTGGTTTTGATTATCTCCTTATAGTTTCTTGGCATAGGAATGCCTCTCCTGGATTATTTTCCTCACTGGGTCTAGGACGTCTTCTGCATTTTTCTGAATGCGTTGTACTGTCAGACAGTCCCTAGAAACCTTTCATGTTCCATCTAAGAAGGAGGTGACCTGCATTCATAGTACACAGTATAGGCAGTGACGGGATTTCCAGGTGGCAATAGTGGTAGAGAACGCACCTGCCAATGCAGGACACATAAAGAGATATGGGTTTGATCCCTGAGTTGGGAAGATCCCCTGGAGGAGGTAATGGCAACCCACTCTGCTATTCTTGCCTGGAGAATCCCTCAGACAGAGGAGGCTGGTGGGCTATAGTCTATAGGATTGCAACGATTTGGACATGACTGAAGCGACTTCACATGCACACACGCATAGGCAGTGATCTTGGGCAATAAGAAAAGCATGATGGCAATAATATTTTGGGGGGAAATAGTACTAATACCATATAGTTGAATAATCTACAATTCATAGTTAAGTTCAATTAAATTGCATGAATTCATAAATTACATAATCTCATCAATTCTCACAACTTGATGTGAAACTAGGTACTGTTACTCCTGTTTTACAGATTAAGAAATTGAGGATGGCTCTCTACTCCTATCCTGCAAATAGGTTCATCAGTATCATTTTTCTAGAGAAGAGACTTGTGGACATGGGGTGGGGGAAAGGAAAAATGGGATGAATTGAGAGAATAGGTTTGACATATATACACTGCTGCTGCTGCTGCTGCTGTGACCTCATGGACTGCAGCCTACCAGGCTCCTCCATCCATGGGATTTTCCAGGCAAGAATACTGGAGTGGGGTGCCTATATACACTGCTGCTGTGCTGCTGCTAAGTTGCTTCAGTCATGTCCAACTCTGTGCGACCTCGTAGATGGCAGCCCACCAGGCTCCCCCATCCCTGGGATTCTCCAGGCAAGAACACTGGAGTGGGTTGCCATTTCCTCCTCCAATGCAGGAAAGTGAAAAGTGAAAAGTGAAAGTGAAATCGTTCAGTCGTGTCCGACTCGTAGCTACCCCATGGACTGCAGCCTACCAGGCTCCTCCATCCATGGGATTTTCCAGGCAAGAGTACTGGAGTAGGGTGCCATTGCCTTCTCCCATATATACACTACCATGTGTAAAAGAGATAGCTTATGGGAACCTGCTGTAAAGCACAGGAAGCTCAGCTGGGTGCTCTGTGATGACCTAGAGCAGGAGAATGGTAGTAGTGGCAGGGAGGCTCAGAAGGGAGGGGATATATGTATACATACAGCTGATTAACACTGTTGTACAACAGAAACTAACACAACATTGTAAAGCAATTATCCTCCAATTAAAAAAAATCATAATAAAATAAAAAAAGAAATTGAGAAGACAAGGCCCTACCATAGGTCAGCAGACTCGTCTATGGAAGAATGGGACCTGGAGTCAGGGTCTTCCCACAACTGGCCCTTGGATGCTGACACATGCCATATGATGGCCTCCTGAGTGGCTTTTGTGTGCATACATTGTAAGCTGATGCTGAGAACAGAGAGGTTGTGTCAGACCACTCAGGTTCTGATGTTTGTAATTTTGGTGGGGAAAACCTCCATTTAATTGCCACGGACATCCACTTGTTGAATGATCATTTTGTCTTGGGAAAGACATTTCTGAGTTGGTCTAGTCTTTTCTCTGAGGCCTCACTATGTTTGAAATGGCTCTCACTCTTACATAATTTGCCATTATATTACCCCAAGGAAGTCATGAATTAAGAGTTCCAAAAACCTTTCTCCTCATATCTGATTATGCTGTACTTACAGACACATCTAGCCACAGGCTTTTTAGATGTTTCCATTGCTTTATTTGGGGCTTTCCTGGTGGCTCAAGGTAAAAGTGTCTGCCTGCAATGTGGGAGACCTGGGTTTGATCCCTGGGTCAGGAAGATCCCCTGGAGAAGGAAATGGCACCCCACTCCGGTATTCTTGCCTGGAGAATCCCATGGATGGAGGAGCCTGGTGAGCTACAATCCATGGGGTCGCAAAGACTTGGACAAGACTTCACTTTCACTTTCACTTTCAGGTGGCACTAGTGGTAAAGAACTTGCCTGCCAATGCAGGAGACGTAAGAGACATGGGTTTGATCCCTGGGTTTGGAAGATCCCTTGGAGGAGGGCATGGCAACCCACTCCAGTATACTTTCCTGGAGAATCCCATGGGCAGAGGAGCCTGGTGGGCTACAGTCCGTAGGATCACAAAGGCACGACTTTGTGGCTTGGCATGCACATTGCTTTATTTTGATCATCTTGATTTAATTCCTTCATTAAAGTCATCAAATTAAAGAAGAAAAAGAGATCTTCTCGGCTCCTGCTAGATATCCCTGAAGACAGGAGCAGTAGGGGGTCCAGCTAGCTTCTGCCATGACCTTCTGGCAATGGAGACACACTGTCAGGGCCTGCAGCCCCTAAGAACTAGAGTCCTCTCGTTGTCACACAATTCTTTATGTCGGGCTGAGGCTTTCACACGTTACCTTCCACATTCTGGTCCTTGTTCTGATCTCTTAGTAGAGACATCTTGTCCCCTGTTTTCATGTGAGAGTTTTTCAAACACAGGAGCCAGTCATCATGTAGGTCCAGAGTCAGATGATTCAGAGTTGTTAGGGCTGAACTGTGTGTCCCTAAAGTTCACACACTGATGTCCTCACTCTGAGAGATGGTGATGGATGGAGAAGCCTGGCGTGCTGCAGTCCTTGGGGTTGCAAAGAGTCGGACATGACAGCAACTGAACCACAACAGCCTAACACTTCAGAATGTGACTGCACTTTTAGATGAAGTCTTGAAAGAGGTAATAAATTAAAATGAGGTTATTAGGATAGACTCTATTCCAATATAGCTGATGTCTTGATAGAAAAATTGAGACAGCAAGACCTAGAAAGACACAGAAAGGAGACCAGGTGAAGGTCCAGGGAGATGATGGCCATGTATAAGCCAAGGAGACAGGCCCCATAAGAAACCAACCTGCCAGCATCTTGGCTAAGGCTTCTAACCTCCAGGACTGTGAGAAAATAAACGTTGTTTAAGTCACCCAGTCTATGGTATCTTGAGGCAACCTGAGCAGACTAAGACAGGAGTCAAATATATATGGAGCTAGAGCCAAGGAGATAGGTTAGATCATCTGGACAAATGTGTAGGGAGAGAGTGTAAGAGAACCATGGGGTAAAAACCTTGCAGAGTAGTTACTGAGAGAAGAACTGTGAGAGTACAGTGAGAGAAGACAAGGGAAGAAAGAGTCCTTTGCTTCTTTTATATTGGGTTCTAAATTCCTTAACCTTGTGTCCACTTTTGTCAAAATTGTCTTTAGTGTTTAAAGACTCTGTTCTTTCCTTGCCCCTAAGCACCAAATTAAGAAGGTGTGGTTTTTAAATCTGAATGTTTTTCATCACAGCATTCAAAGAGTCATTGAATTAGGGGCTCATTCTCAGAAGCTACTTGAGAAATTTTTCCAAGTACACATTTCTTTGACACAGCCTATGAAATTCAATTTCAGTGTAGTTTCATAGTAAGATACTAAAATATTTTGTGAAGACAAACAAATAAACAAAACCCCAAGCCCCACATAACTCCCATGTGCTTCTAACATGCCCAGTGATTGACATACACTAATCCAGATGAAAGTAAAAATGAATTTCCCAAACATACACGGAAATAATGTCAGACCATTGTAGATTTCAAACTTCACGGAAAATTAAAAACGTCCCTTTTTTTGGAAGGATGTTTTATGAATCCAGTATATTTAACCTAAGTTTCCTATTCTTATTAGCTTATCACTTTCAGACTAATGTTGAAAATGATCATTGTCTGATGGCCTTTAGGGATGTTTATGTTCCTTTTCCCAGCAATGGGTCCCCTTGGCCAGCCGGCACTGTTCTTTTTCATATTTCAGAATCTCAGTTTGAAACAAGCTATGAAAGCTTACAACAGTCAATCATATTGACCATCACATTATTCTTTGTGACTTAGGAGAATACTCCTGTTACCCCAAGTGCTCTATCTGCTGAGAATTAGGAACCATTTCTATGTAATAAAGAACTATCGATCACCGGGAAGTATACTCTTCCTTCTTGTGGAAGAAAACTTATGACATTGAACTTGATAAAAGCCATCATTTTCAAAAGCTCACGTGAAACACATCTGCTTTGTCTCCCCTCCCACCTCTGCAAGTTCAAGTATGCAGAGAAGACCAAACCGGAAAGAAGGCATCACTTTAGACTGAAACAAGTCAGGGCTAACCAGGTAATCACCTTCTGTACAAAAACAATGATTGTGCTACTCTAACTTAGCTGTTTCAAAGAAACTCCAATGTGCTCTTTATTCATTTCTGGATTGTTTCAAACTTGTGGCCAATAGGGTCTTAAAAATAACCAGAATAGCTAAACTCTGTTACTTTAGTTCCGGTATTTAGGAATATTAAGTTCTGAGTAGGTTGGTGAAAGTGAAATTGAAAGTGAAGTCCCGTCCCTCAGTCATGTCCGACTCTTTGCGACCCCACGGACTGTAGCCTACCAGGCTTCTCCGTCCATGGGATTTTCCAGGCAAGAATACTGGAGCGGGTTGCCATTTCCTTCTCCAGGGGATCTTCCTGATCCAGGGATCAAACCCTGGTCTCCGACATTGTAGGCAGACACTTTACCGTCTGAGCTACCAGGGATTGCAAGGTAGGTTGGTAGAGCTGACTATAAAGGATGCTTAAAACATCACAGTGGGACTGTAGCGGGGAGACTGTCCTAAAATTTGCCAGGTCTGCTTGGTGGGTACGGACTGGTTCCTCTGATTTAAGGATGCTGAAAGTATACTTTGCTGCCCCAAGTTATATTTTATCCATGTCTCTGACACTCCACCTCCAAGGAGTCATTCCTTTGTTTTTCTTTGCTTCACTCAAATTGAAAATTCTTTTGGTTGTGCAAAATACAAAACTACCATATACAAGCAAATACATTAAGGTAGTGATTAGCTTTGCTTTCCAGGGACTAAAAGGAACTAGTTGAGCTAGAAGAAACTTGCAATTTCATCACTGGGAAAGAAGGAAAAGTTTGCTAAGTAGGTGAAGGGAAAGCACAGAGAGAAGAGGCCAGCTGACATTTTTTGCCCACTTGGGAAATTTGAACGGGGCTAACTGCCCACTCGAACTTCCCAGGTGGTGCTAGTGGTAAAGATTCTTGCCATTGTGGAGCTATAAGAGACACGAGTTCAATCCCTGGGTTGGGAAGATCCCCTGGAGAAGGGCATGGCAGCCCACTCCAGTATTCTTACCTGGAGAATTCCATGGCAGTTCCAGTACATAGTCACACAGAGTTGGACACAAATGGAGCAACTTAGCACATATGAAACTGCCCACTCAGTACTGCTCAAAAACAAAACAAACAACATATCTTTGAGAGCACTTTATTGCGCTGTTTCAGTAATTGTACTGGCCAAGACTCAGCAAGACTAGACTTAGGAAGGGTGGTTCACATTTCAGCTCTAGTATGACTTGTAAATCATGACATTGATTTGGACACAGAGGCTAGAATATTTGAGGAATTCCTTTCAAAGCTCAAATGCAGAGGGCAGAAAAGAGAGTTGGTCTTCAATGTCACATTCCCCATTTTGTAAGTTTGAGCTTGAGTTATGAAGCATTCAAAGATTATTATGTTCCCACATTCGATTTTCTTTTCACTTAGAAAAGACCTTTTAGACCAAAGACCACTTGAGATGTCCCTGATTCCTCCATGTTTCACTCACTGGCTCCTGGCTCCTGGAATTTGTTGGACCTGTGTTTCCATTCACCATTTCTCAGGAGGGAAATGATTCTAGTGACCTCACTGTGGGGAGATAGGAGTTTCTGGCGAGTTATCAAACTGCCAGGCTGTTCTATGTAAGTGGGCTCTTGGCTCTGGATTAGGAAAGTAATGCCTTCGTCGGCTAACACTGGAACTTCTGGTGAACTCGCTCAGTGCGTGGGGCACCCTTACCACCGTTTTTGGTGGGAAGGCCAGGCTGTCACTTGCACTTCACCTTCAGAATTCTCCTCTGCTTGAATTAAGCTCTGCAGGCAGTGTCCTGGATTGTGAGAAGGATACAGACCCTGAAGACATGCTGGCATTTATTCCTCACACAGGAGAGTGTTCTGGCCAAATTAGCCAGTTATCGGTTCCCCAAATAATTTCGGTTTTGGACCCCTGACTTGCCTCTGTGAATAAGTGGAAGGTTATCTTCCCTGAGTATTTTTGCCTCTTGGCTTTCCTGTCACTACACGAACATTCAGCCCACAGATTTCTGTTATCTAATCAGGTGCATCGGTCTGTGGTGGAGACGAGAGGGGAGGAATGCCCCTCTGACTCAGGTTTTGCACAAACAAAACTCATCCTTGTTAGCAAAGGCAGGAGGAGTACCCATGGCTGCTCCGATCAGATTTTTCTCCCCACACTCTGTAGGGCAGTGCAGATGGGTGGGTTTTTGCGGCAAGATAAGCAACTGGAGGGCTCCACTTGGGTATGCTAAAAAAAATTAAAATGTCAATATTTACACATGACCTTCAAGGCTCTTACACTCTTGCTTTCTTAGGATTCAGTACAGACTGCGTTTTCTTTAGCCTGTTACCAACAGCTTGGAAATTCAGTTAGAGGACATAACCCAAATGTTCTCCAAATGTTCCTTCCAAATGGTCATCGTGAAAAGTGCTGTTTTAAGGCGTGCAACCTTTCTGCACTAAGAGGGGGCTGTCGTCCTGCTTACCCAACTGCGGGGCAATTATCTGGAGATTAAAACCACCGATGATAAAGATAGTGCCGCCAAGCTGCTTTAATTTGTTGATAACTAAAGCACAAGAGGCCTCTTACAGGCTTCTCGAAGCCTCACTATTGTGTAGTGCACATTCAACCCTTGCTTGTGTGCTGACACAAACAAATAAATGCGATCATAACGGTTGAAATGTAGTTAGAAACACAATTGAGAACATCTGATTGTAAGCAGAAATAAATTAGAAATACTGAAGTGTTGTGTAGCTGTGAAAACGAAGGAATAAAAAAAATAACCCACAGTACCTGGATTAAGTGGTTATAAATAATTTATAAAGCAAAAATCTCATTACCCCCTGTGTAAACTCCCCCCTCAATGAAATATATTTTATGAATGTAGTAACACTGTAATAACCAAAGCATTTGTTTTTCCCCACAAACTTTCCATTTCATAACTGGGAGATTGTTTGGATTTACAAGTTCAGGACAAAACATCCCCGAGTTTACTGGTTTTGCTTTCTTCCTTGTGACCTTCAGCTCCCGGGACTCTGTGGGGCTCTGCACACCTTATCAGAATGCTGCTTTGCACATTTGAAAGTTTTCCTCAAATACCTTTCTGTAAATATGTTAACAGAGGTGAATACAAATCCCCTCAGCTCTGGGGGAAAGGGCCTTGAAACTTGCATTGCAGTGCCCGTGGGGAGGGTAGGAGGTGTGCTTCCTGCCCAGGACTCTGTCACCCACGCGACTCCTGGAGTCCAGGCCACTGTCAGTTGACTCAATCATGTTGTCTGTATCACTAAATAAAGTGACAGTTGCCAAATTAGCAAGTTTGTCCAGCTGAGCTATGGGGCCATTACACAGGTGGCCAGAATTTTCCACCAGGCACTATCCTCAGCATAGCCAGGATCCAAGGGGAGCTTGATTCTCTGCACACTCTCACCCCTGCAGCTCTTCCCTCTCCAGTTTCTTGGCTTTTTTTTTCTATCATACACCCATAGTCAGATTCTGGAACATCATGAGACTCAGCGGCATGCTCAAGGGTTAAGCATGACTCTGGTGTCCTGTTGTTTATGAAATCCAGTTCTTCTGAGTCATGCAAGCTGAACCCTCATATCTTTAAGAGATGCTAGGGAGGGAGGTAAGCGGAGGAAGCTGGCTCATTACAACCTTTTATGTAACAGGAGACACCCTAAGCCTAATCGGCTCCTACCTCAAATACCTTGTGATTTCTTCTGAGCTTTTATTAATGAGTTAACGTACATCCTATCTGGCTCTCCTGGAGTCCTTGGAATGGTTCCTAAGTGAACCACAGATATCCACAAAGATAACTGTCTGATTTCTAGCCTGAAGCCTGGTCAGGTGCTGCTCCACTCTCATGACTTGTGACCATGCTCTATTTCTGCCTCACCCATTGGAATAGCTGTGTGGCTAAGCCACTAAGCAGAATGACCCCGTTAGAGTCCCTTCTGGTAAGAAGTCACTCATGGGCTCATCTTTGGAGTCACATTCAGAAACATGTAATTTCTCCTTGTTCAGGTATGCAGCTAGTGGGGGAAATTACTAGGTTATGAGTCAGAAGATTGCTCTGACGTCTTCTTGAATCTACCTGAGTGACTTTGGATTCATCCGCCTCTAAGCCTCACTTATTATTGAAAATGGGGATAGTATTACCTCACACTTTTTACTTCAGTGTGACCTAAATAAGGTCATGCACATAAAAGGGCTATTTATGTGGTGTTATTGAATGGTTTAGAGCGTTATGTGTTATTGAAGGGTATGGTGTTATTTGTCTTTGTTCAGGCTACCATAACGAAATACAACACACTGAGTAGCTTGTCAGCAAAAAAATTCATTTCTTTAAGTTCTAGAGGCTGGAAGTCTGAAATCTGGGAGCCAGCGTGGTTGTGTGAAGGCTCTTTTCTGGGTTGTAGACTTCTTAGCTTCTGACTGTGTCTATGCATGCTGGAGTAGAAGGGAGGATCTTTCTGGAGCCTTTTCAAGTTTAAATTTACTTATTTTTAATTGGAGGAGGATCACTTTACAATATTTTTAGTTTCTGCCATATATCGACATGGATCAGCCATAGGTATGCATATGTCCCCTCCCTCTTGAAGCTCTCTCCGGACTCCCGCCCCATCCCAGCCTTCTAGGCTGGCACAGAGCACTGGATTTCTGCTTCCTGTGTCATACAGCACACTTCTGCTGGCTATCTATTTTACATATGGTAATGTATATGTTTCAATGCTACTCTCTCGGTGTGTCCCACCTCTCCTTCCCTCTCTGTGTCCGCAAGTCTGTTCTCTGCGGGCATTGATCTCATTACAACACCTCTGCCCCCATGACCTAGTCACCTCCCATGGCTAGCTCCCTGATACATCAGCTTAGGGGTTAGGAGTTCAACATGTGAGTTTTTGGGGGGACACCAAGCATTCAGAATATAGCATCTTTATTAAAAGGAAATTTCTATCCTACCTCTATTACAATATAGTTGGTTTGAGGATCAAATTAAATGAAATATGTGCAAAAGGCCTTACACATCACTATATCTTGAATGGAGTGGCAGAGCGCTGTCAGCTGGGTGGCTTGTGGTCAGGAGGTGAATGTACACATTTGTCAGAGCAGCACAGTTTTCTAAACCAAAAAGAGGATGCATAGGCTGGAGACTAAATCTGGCCTTATGGTTATCAAGACTTTTTTTTTTTTTTTTTGCTGTGAGCACCTCAATCAATTGTTTTAAGATTTTTGGCTCATTTCTTTTACTTCTAATATGAAGAAACAGCAGTCATCCCTTTACATGGTCTTTGGGAAAACATAACTGAAATGAATTCCGAAGATAGCTTTTAAGGACAAAGTTATGTGAAGGACAGAAATTGTGTGTGGACTCTCTCAGCAATGAATAGGCACGTCTCCACATACCCCTAGGATCTCAAGCTGATAATGTAACAACGAGAACCTATTGAATCAGGACAAGGGAATGGTTCTGCTCGTGTGACAATCTAGGTCTCAGAGTCTGGTATGCAGGCGGGGTGGAAAGAGCAGATTGCATTTTCAGGAGAAAGGTTAAGCTTGAATGTTTTGGACAGGAGGTGGTTTAGATGCATTTTTAACAAGTCCTTGAATTTACCTGATGAGATTTGTGTCCTTGTGATGGTTGTAGCCTATTGCAGGGTAGGAATAAATTTAGCAACACAAAAGAGGTCATTTAAAAATCTCTCCTTTCAGATGCCCCATTTCGTCTGGTGCCCCTTCTAGCTTTCTCTTCTTCACAAATTTGGCAGCCTGCGAGGTGCCCTTCTGATCATGAGTTTACAATTAGTGGTATGTGGTTTCAGAAACGTTTCAAAACTTTTATAGAAGAGTTGTGAAAAGGTGGAGGTTTCCAGAAAACCCATAACAGAAGTTCAGAGATCTAATTATTTATTTATTTAGATTTTAAAACAACATTTCAGTTTAAACTAATTTTAGGCTTGAAAATGTTGAAAAAAATACTATAAAGTATTCCTTTATATCCCGCACTCTGCTTCTACTTATGTTAAAGTCTCTCATCACTGTTATAATGATCAAGAACAGGAGATTAACATTAGTACAGTGTTAGTAACTAAACTACAGACTTAATTAGAAATTCACAAAGTTTCCTACAAATAACGTTTTCCAGTTCCAGGACCGTATCCAGAACCTCACATTGCATTTTGCCTCCAATCTGTCACAGTTTCTCAGTCTTTCCTTGTCCCTTATGACTGGCTCTTTTCGAAGAGTAGTGATCAGTAATTTTGTAAAATGTTCTTTAACTTAGCTTTGTCTAATGTTTTCTCATGGCTGGGGTAAGGTTATGCAGGTTTTGCAAAAATACCACAGAAATGATATTGTGTCCTTTTCGGCACATCATATCATATACTATGATGCCAATATGTCTTATTCAGTTCAGTTCAGTTCACTCACTCAGTCGTGTCTGACTCTTTGTGACCCCATGGACTGCAGCACGACAGGATTTCCTGTCCATCACCAACTCCTGGAGCCTGCTCAAACTCATGTCCATCATGTGGTGATGCCACCCAACCACCTCATCCTCTGTCATCCTCTTCTCCTCCTGCCTTCAATCTTTTCCAGCATCAGGATCTTTACCAATGAGTCGGTTCTTTGCATCAGGTGGCCGAACTATTGGAGTTTCAGCTTAAGCATCAGTCCTTCCAATGAATATTCAGGACTGATTTCCTTTAGGATTGACTGGTTTGATCTCCTTGTAGTCCAAGAGACTTTCAAGAGTCTTCTCCAACATCACAGTTCAAAAACATCAATTCTTCAGTGCTCATTTCTTTATTTTTTTATTTTTATTTTTTTGAGATTTTTAAAATTTATTTTTTAATTAATTTTTATTTTTTAGTTTGTTTTGCTTTACGATACTGTATTTGTTTTGCTATGCATTGACATGAATCAGCCATGAGTGTACATGAACTCCCAATCCTGACCCCCACTTCCCCCCTCCTGCCCCACACCATCTCTCTGGATTATCCCCGTGCATCAGTCCCAAGCCTCCTGCATCCTACATCTCACATCCATACATGACTACTGCAAAAACCATAGCTTTGACTAGATGGACCTTTGTTGGTAAAGTAATGTCTCTGCTTTTGAATATGCTATCTAGGTTTGTCATAGCTTTTCTTCCAAGGAGCAAGTGTTTTCTAATTTCACGGCTGCAATCAACATCTGCAGTGATTTTGAGGCCAACCAAAAATAAAATCTTTCACTGTTTCCATTGTTTCCCCATCTATTTGCCATGAAATGATGGGACTAGATGCCATGATCTTAGTTTTCTGGACATTGAGCTTTAAGCCAACTTTTTCACTTTCCTCTTTCACTGTCATCAAGAGGCTCTTTAGTTCTTCTTCACTTTCTGCCATAAAGGTAGTGTCATTTGTGTATCTGAGGTTATTGATATTTCTCCCAGCAATCTTGATTCCAGTTTGTGCTTCATCCAGCCCAGCATTTCTCATGATGTACTCTGCATGTAAGTTAAATAAGCAGGGTGTCTTATTACTAGTGTGTCTTATTACTGGTGATATTTACTTTGATCATTTGGTTAAGTGGTGCCTGCTTGTTTCTCCACAATGAAGTTACTATCTTTCCCTTTGTATTGATAAGTACTTTGAGGCAGGTACTCTGAGTTTATTCAAATTTTCTATCATTCTTGAATTTATTCTGCATGAAATATTAAGCACCTAAGAAAAGGAAAAGCCATGACAAACCAAGACAGCATATTAAAAAGCAGAGACATTACTTTGCTGACAAAGGTCCATCAAGTCAAAGATATTGTTGTTCTAGTAGTCATGTACAATGTGAGAGTTGGACCATAAAGAAAGCTGAGCACTGAAGAATTGATGCTTTTGAATTGTGGTATTGGAGAAGACTCTTGAGAGTCCCTTGGACTGCAAGGGGATCAAACCAGTCACCCTAAAGGAAATCAGCCCTGAACATTCATTGGAAGGACTGGTGCTGAAGCTGAAATTCTAATACTTTGGCCACCTGATGTGGAGTACTGATTCACTGAAAAAGACCCTGATGCTGGGAAAGATTAAAGATGGGAGAAGAAGGGGACAACAGAGGATGAGACAGTTGGCTAGCATCACTGACTTAATGGACATGAGTTTGAGCAAGCTCTGGGAGTTGGTGATGGACAAGGAAGCCTGGCATGCCATGGTGTTGCAAAAAGTCAGACATGACTGAGCAACTTAACCAAACTGAAGAAAAGGAGATACACTCTTTGATGATTTGCTTTTCACTTAATATATGTGAAACATCAGTTTTAGAGGTTTTGTTCATTCTTTTATGCAGTTGCATAGTACTCTATTACATGGCAATACCAGTTGATTAAAGCACTATTCCACATATGTGCATTTAAGTTGTTTCTAGTGTTTTGCAATTACAAACAAGGAGGCAATGAATAAATTGGTGCATATGTGTACCTACGTTGTTGGAGATATGTCCCCTAGAACTGAGATTCCTAGGTTAAAAAGAGAATGCATATGCAACTTTGTTCAGTTTGGTTCAGTTGCTCAGTTGTGTCTGACTCTTTGCGACCCCATGAATTGCAGCACGCCAGGCCTCCCTGTCCATCACCAACTCCTGGAGTTCACTCAGACTCACGTCCATCAAGTCAGTGATGCCATCCAGCCATCTCATCCTCGGTCGTCCCCTTCTCCTCCTGCCCCCAATCCCCCCCAGCATCAGAGTCTTTTCCAATGAATCAGTTCTTCTCATGAGGTGGCCAAAGTACTGGAGTTTCAGCTTTATCATCCCTTCCAAAGAAATCCCAGGGCTGATCTCCTTCAGAATGGACTGGTTGGATCTCCTTGCAGCCAAGGCACTCTCAAGAGTCTTCTCCAACACCACAGTTCAAAAGCATCAATTCTTCGGCTCTCAGCCTTCTTCACAGTCCAACTCTCACATCATACATGACCACAGGAAAAATCATAGCCTTGACTAGACGGACCTTAGTTGTCAAAGTAATGTCTCTGCTTTTGAATATGCTATCTAAGTTGGTCATAACTTTTCTTCCAAGGAGTAAGCGTCTTTTAATTTCATGGCTGCAGTCACCATCTGCAGTGATTTTGGAGCCCCCCAAAATAAAGTCTGACACTGTTTCCACTGTTTCTCCATCTGTTTCCCATGAAGTGATGGGATCAGATGCCATGATCTTCGTTTTCTGAATGTTGAGCTTTAAGCCAACTTTTTCACTCTCCACTTAAACTTTCATCAAGAGGCTTTTTAGTACCTCTTCACTTTCTGCCATAAGGGTGGTGTCATCTGCATATCTGAGGTTATTGATATTTCTCCCAGCAATCTTGATTCCAGCTTGTGTTTCTTCTAGTCCAGCGTTTCTCATGATGTACTCTGCACAGAAGTTAAATAAGCAGGGTGACAATATACAGCCTTGACATACTCCTTTTCCTATTTGGAACCAGTCTGTTGTTCCATGTCCAGTTCTAACTGTTGCTTCCTGACCTGCATACAGATTTCTCAAGAGGCAGGTAGGTGGTCTGGTATTCCCATCTCTCTCAGACATTGCCAAATGTTCCTCTAGAAGGGTTGCAGTAATTTGCATTCTTACTAGAAATGTAGGTAAGTGTCTATTTCTCCATAGCTTCAACAATAAGCTTAGCTAATAGAATGTTTTCTCATATTTTACATGTTTTGCCAATCTGATAGGTGAAAAATGAATTTGTTGGAGTATGAATGAGTTTGAACAGTTTTTCGCATGTTTGAAGGCTTTCATTTTTTTTAATCTTTGGGATGTATGTGTGAATTTCCCTTCATTTTTCTATCAGGATTTATGTCCTTTGTCCATTAATAATTAAGATTTCTTTGTATATAAAGAATATAGGTCTTTTTTTCTGGTATATATTGCAAATATTTTCTTGCCATTCATCAGTTGTCATGTGATCTTGTTTATGGTGCTTTTTGTTGTGCAAAAAATTTTTCATTCAAATGCAGTCAGATTTATTAGTTTTCTCTGGTCTCTGATTTTAAACCATAAGTAGGAAGTCTTTCTTACCAAGGTTAAAGAATTGAATAATTTAGCTATGTTTTCCTTTATATAATTTGATTTCAATTTTTATATTTAGTTATCTAATCCACTTTGAGTTTATCTACTGTATGATGTGAGATATAGATGTATTTTAACTCTTCCAAATAATTACATACTTGTTTCAGACTATTTATTAAAAAGTTCACCTTTACCCCAGTGATTTGAGATGACACTTTTTTTACATACTAAATTTCCATGTGATTTGGAGGCTATATCTGGACTACTCTATTCTAGTCTATTTGTCTGTTTCTCTACCCAGGTTCCACATTGTTTTAATTATCAAGGCTTTATAGAGTATTTTAATTTCTGATAAGAACTAGTCACCACATACAGTTTTTCTTTCTTAGTGTTTTTCTACCTATCTTTGCATGCTTTTTTTTCCATTTGAATTTTAGTATCAAATTGTCTAACTTCAAAAATAGCTTGCTGGTATTTTATTGCTATTATATTCAATTTATTATTAACTTTGGGAGAACAGGTTTTTTTTTTTTTTATAGTAACTACAATCCTATTAAGAATAGAGGATGTCTTTCCATTTGTTCTAGCATTAGTGTCATTCAAGAGTGTTTAAAATTTTTTCCTTTTGTAAGTTTGTATACTTTTTGTTAAATTTACTTGTAAGTACTGCATTTTGACACTGTCGTAAGTGGGTTTTTATTTACCATGATTTCTTCTGTTTATTATTTCTTTATATGAAGGGATTTGATTTTAATGAGTTAATTTCATATCTTATTACTTTGGTAAATTCTTCATCATTTGAGTTAGTTTTACTATTGATTCTTTGAATTTTCTAGGTTTATTATATCATCTGCAAAATAGTTTTCTTTCTTCTTTAGTCATTCTTATGCCTATAGTTGATTTCTTTTGTCTAATTGTATTGTCCAATAGTACTAATAGGAACAGAGATTATAGGCATTTGTATTCCTGATCTTAGTGGAGATGGCAGTAGTGTTTCATCATTAAATAAGGTATTGACTTTAGAACTATTCATTTTTTAAAGAAATATCTTTCAGTTCTTAAATACTAGAGTAATTTTATCATGATTGTGTTGAATTTAGTCAAATGCTTTCTCAGTGTCTATGGAAATTGTCATATCATTTTTTTTTTCCTTTAGACTTATTATTTGTAGTAGGCTGAATGGCCATCAGGTCCTAATTTCCAAAAGCTGTAAATGCTACCGTTTACAATAAAACTGTTGTAGATATGATTAAATTAAGGAACTTCAGATGAGGAAATTATCCTGGATTATCTAAGTGGATCCTAAATGCTATCACAAATGTGCTTGTAAAATAGAAGTAAAGTGAGATTAGACACCTGTGTAGGGGAGAAGTTGGTGAGAAGATGGAGGCAGAGATTAGAGTGATGTAGTCACCAGATAAGACACTGATATGATTTAGTTGGATGAAGCTCCTTCTTTGGTAGATTCTTCATGAATAATCTATAGGTACGGAATTCCATAAGTTGTTATATATTAAAAATTGTTATTTGATATTTGAAGGATAGCTTGACTGTATATAAAATCCTTTGTTCACAATTTCTTTCATTAAACTTTTAAAAAATGTTACTCCATTGTCACCTTTTTTGTATGTTGATTTTTTAAAACTCTGATGCCAGTTGAATTTTCTTGACATCATTAATTTTGCCAAAAAATGTTTTGAAAAAATTATTTGTTCTTTTTGTCTGGAGGTCTTGAAGATTTTATCTTTGCATTTAAAATCTAAGAGTTTGTTAGCATATGTCTCAATTATTATTTACTTTTCTCAGATACCCAGTAAGCCTTTCCAACCTAGATTCATGTCTTTTTCTAGTTCTGGAAATTTTTTTTGGAATATAATTTTAAAGACTAATTGCACATCATTTGTTTTCTTTTTCTTCTCTATGACTCCAGTAGTAAAATATTATTCCAGTAATAATATTTTACCTGTGTCTTCTATTTCCACTACTTTTCCCTGATCCACTTTATATTTTCCTTTGTGTCATTTCATTCTCTTTGTTGTTTTCTTGCATTTCTTCAATGTCCCTTATTATTTTCCTTTGAGTCTGTTTTCTTTTGGGCACTATAATTTCTTCTTTATTTATAATATCATCTTTTTTCTTTCGTTTCTTTCCTGAGTTCAGTCAACAATTTTCATTCTCCCCCTTTTTGACATTTCTGTTCTCAGTGTTTGAATTCATAATTTAAAGTGTATTTTTTCATATCTTTAAATCTTTGTTATGATATATTTAATTTGATTTGGAGTGTAAGCATAAAGTTTCCTTCTGCTTCATGTTTTATTTTTGTTTTGTTTTTGTCTTTTTTTTTTTTTTCTTTTTCTTTTGGAGGAGGGTGGTTGGATTTTCCTCTGTTGATTTCTGTGTAAATTCATTCTGCTGTAGTCCTTTTTGGATTTTATTGTTCTGAGTTTCCTTTTTGTGATACTGGAGTATTTTACACAGTTCTAACAGAAAGGCATTCTTCACTGCTGTGTATTAAAATTCAAATACTTTAGCAGGTTTTGTTTGTTTTGGTGTGCAAGAGGGATTGTGAGTCCACTAATTTTGTTGATCTATTTTTTTCTTGCTGAACTCCACATTTTTCTTCATTTCTGCTTTACTACCGAAATGCTAAAGGACTCTTGTTCTTTTTTTCTCTTTTATTTTCTCTTCTAGAAACTATGTGTTTGAAAGACAATTCCTTTAAATCATACTTGCTCATTTAAACTATCCCTTTCCCTTTAAATTGTGTGCCTAGGCCTTTAAGGCGGAGAAGGCAATGGCACCTCACTCCAGTACTGCTGCTGCTGCTGCTAAGTCGCTTCAGTCGTGTCCGACTCTGCCCGACCCCATAGACGGCAGCCCACCAGGCTCCCCTGTCCCTGGGATTCTCCAGGCAAGAACACTGGAGTGGGTTGCCATTTCCTTCTCCAACGCATGAAAGTGAAAAATGAAAATGAAGTCGCTCAGTTGTGTCCGACTTTTAGCGACCCCATGGACTGCAGCCCACCAGGCTCCTCCATCCATGTGATTTTCCAGGCAAGAGTACTGGAGTGGGGTGCCATTGCCTTCTCCCACTCCAGTACTATTGTTTAGCAAATCCCATGGACGGAGGAGCCTGGTAGGCTGCAGTCCATGGGGTCGCTGGCAGTCAGACAGGACTGAGAGACTTCACTTTCACTTTTCACTTTCATGCGTTGGAGAAGGAAATGGCAACCCACTCCAGTGTTCTTGCCTGGAGAATCCCAGGGATGGGGGGGCCTGGTAGGCCACTGTCTATGGGGTCGCACAGAGTCGGACATGACTGAAGCGACTTAACAGCAGTAGCAGCAGCAGCCCTTTAAGGAGATGCCTACACCCTTTCAAAGGTACAAACTTTGAAATCTCCTCTAGGATATTCTGCTCTGTTTAATCTTTCTGGTGGCCTCTCTAACTTTTCTTAAGATTCCCTTGTCTGTTCCCTCTTCTGTATTCTTAGCAGTTTTTATTGACCCATCTTTGCTTACAGCTAAGCTCTGTGGCGGGGGATGAAAGAGACAGAAAGGCATAGAATTTGTTTCTATTTCTTTTTACTCACTGTATATATTTAGCATTCTTAGCATTCTTTTAAAGTAATATTGAGAATATGATTTTGTAGAGAGATTTCGTGGTTCTTAAGTTATTGTGTACTGTTCCATGGAAGGATGGATGTTGGGAGGTTACTTACAATACACCTGTCATTGTCTTCAGTTGCATAAAAGTCCTTATAGGATGCACATTTGCATGTTAAAAGAGCAATCTCATCTAGGCCAGTAGTTTTACTAACCACCTGTACAGCTGATGACACACACATTTAGATTTTGAATTCAAACTTTTTCTAAGCTTTGGATCCACATATCCACCTATAATCACACAACCTCAAATTTACCAAGATCAAAACCCAACAATCTCCTTCCCCAGGAAGAATGATCTCCTCTCTCCTCTCACATACTCTGTTTTGAATAGCATTCTCTATTGGGACACTCAAGCTAGAAACTTGAGAGTCATTTAGAGTTGCCTATCTTCCTTGCCCACACATCCAGTTGACACTTAATAAAGGCTATTGGCTGAAAGTCCTCAAACTTTCTAGAAGAAGATGAGAAGGAAACAACATTTCTGTCCATTGACAACACCTTGTATAGCGCTGGATCACTATTTGCTACTCAGGGTTAGATATTGCTAGTGATGGGAATAACAGCACAGAACACTTATAATTTAAAAAGAAGTTTATAGGAGTGATAAACTTCTTATTGGAGCCCAAGACGTTCAAGGTGGAGACAATGTCTTAGTCATTTGATAATCGTTCACAATATTTGGCAGAAAGCTTAATAAAGTTCATTAGGGATATTTAAAAAATTAATAATAAAATGAATGAATGACTATAATATCACCTGTGATTAAGAACATACCTCCTAATGCAAAGAAAAACTTTTCAAAAAGATCCCTAAACTTAAGCAAGTCAACTCAAATTCCTACAAGCATTAGCAATGTTAAAAAATAAATGACTAGGCCACTTTGACACTGGCAAACTTGAAATCTGAAAGAGGCTTCTTACTTACATTTCTGTGTATGCCATGAACCCCTTTGCAACCTGGTTGAAACTTATGGACCCCTCTCAGAATAATGCTTTAAATATATAACATTAAGATATATAGAATTACAAAGGAAACAGATTACATAGAAATATAATTATCAAAGTATTAAAAATACACAAATGTGTGAGATAGTAAGATATGTGCTTCTTTATTAATGCATTAAATAATAAGATCTAACAGCCAAACTAATAACTAGCATATTTTAAGTAGTGGTGAATATAAGCAGTTTTTCAAGATATCTATAACCACTGTGATATATATGAAAACATCTGTGATTCCATTGGTGATCCAGTGAAGGCACACCTGCCAAAGCCACAGTTCAGTTCAGTCGCTCAGCGTGTCCGACTCTCTGCGACCCCATGAATTGCAGCACGCCAGGCCTCCCTGTCCATCACCAACTCCCGGAATTCACTCAGACTCACGTCCATTGAGTCCGTGATGCCATCCAGCCATCTCATCCTCGGTCGTCCCCTTCTCCTCCTGCCCCAATCCCTCCCAGCATCAGGGTCTTTTCCAATGAGTCAACTCTTCGCATGAGGTGGCCAAAGTCCTGGAGTTTCAGCTTTAGCATCATTCCTTCCAAAGAAATCCCAGGGTAGTTTTTTTGCCTTTATTCATACTTGAATAAAATGCTAAATTTTATTCAAATTAATAAAATTAAAGATACAATTTTTTTTCCCCAACCAAGTTTATGGCTATCTGAATTCCATACACACAGCTGCATCTATGAACTCCAAGTTAAGAACCCCTGGTTTAGATGGTGCCACTGCTATCAAGTCTATCGGACTCTACCCAGACAGAATAGTGGCCTAAAGGGCTTCAGTTTTTTTATGATCTCTGACCTAAACCCTTATGCAATTATGGATCCATCATTTCATAGTCCCTCTATAAGAGGTGTCTTTATGAAGAAAAAAAAAGATTCGAATATGACAACTGAGTTGTCTCTTGACAGGCAGAAAGGTCTGTTTTGCCTGAGACAAAGTGGACTTGCATTTTTGCAAAGTTGAGATGATATTCATTAGTCATTCTCTGCAGATCCCAGTCTGAAGGAGCCCTCAGAAGCTGGGGCCATGACAGAGGAGGGTGTGGAAGGTGATGGAAGAGGGCTGGAACCTGGAAAACAAATTCTACAACTTGTAGATAATAAACGAAAAGGGTAAGAACTTCCCACTGGCTGATAGAAAGAAAATGTCACAAACACGAAAACATAATAAAGCTGGCTTTGAGTCCTGGTGCCTTCCCTTCATGATTAATGATTGGTCTCAAATAGGATGGGTAAGGGAAAGTGAAGTTCCTCTTGAAGTAGCTTTAAAAATGCCACAGCTTAAAAAAAATTATTGTAACATCAATTTAAGAAAAAAAAACTCTGCTGAAATGTAAAGGTCAAGAAAGATTTGGGTGTTTTTAAATGCTGTCTAGAAGAAATTCTTATAAAGGTTAAGATGTCATGTAGTTTCAGAGTTATGGGCATAGAAGGGGGGTACTGGACAAAAGCCGTGCTACCTGG
>SJXQ01004162.1:214688-263548 GCA_006408695.1 Aepyceros melampus | reverse complement strand
CACAGCCTTTAGAGCCAGGGAACATTTCACAGCCAAAGCTCTGTTCTGACTACATGCAGGCCTTAAGATGACCTGCCCCCGACCTCCCAACAGCAATGCTCAGAACTGCACTTAAAGACCCCCAGGGGAGGGAATGCCAAGCCCCTGCTGCCCCTCTTGCCTCCTCTCACTCTGTTTGGACCCTCCTAGTCTTTCAGAGAAAGTTTCCACGGACAAAGCCAGGCCTGGTTTGTGAGTTTATGACATGTAGGAGAAAAATCTCCTGGCCTCCACAGAGAAGGTGTCCTGTGGGCCCAGCAGAGGTCTCCATGACTTCACACCTGAGTGGTCTAGGAATAGGTGTCCACTTGGTCTCACCTGTCCTAGTCACAAACTTTTTGTTGTTGTTCAGTCACCAAGTCATGTCCAACTCTGTGACCCCATGGACTGCAGCACGCCAGGCTTCCTGTCCCTCACTATCTCTCAGAGTTTGCCCAAGTTCATGTCCATTGGATCAGTGATACCATCCAACCGTCTCAACCTCTGTCATCCTCTTCTCTTTCTGCCTTCAATTTTTCCCAATATTAGAGTCTTTTCCAATGATCTGGCTGTTTGCATCAGGTGGCCAAAGTATTGAAACTTCAGCTTCAGCACCAGTCCTTCCAATGAATATTCAGGGCTGACTACCTTTAAGATTGGTAGTCATAGGCTACCAGACTCCCAAGTGATGTCTCCTGGCCGTGGTGATCCTGCCAGGGGAGTGCAGCGTGGAGCACCCACACACCCGTTCATCTGAGCAGGAGTACTGCTCAAGGATGCATAGGGGGATCCAGGACATCCCCTGGTCACTGGAGAGCACTGGTTCGGTTCTCAATCAGCTTCTACAAGCCTGCCTTCCCAAACCACCTGGAAGGGGTCCACATGCTTTCAATGTGGTCTGCAAAGAGGCAGCTCGGGAAAAATGGGAATGCCCTGGATCCATCAGAAAGGCAGGATTTCAGGCCTCACTTCAGACTTCTTGAGTTAGAAGCTGCATGCTAAGAAAATGTGACGTGTGCCCGTAAAATTCTAAGGTGCTCTGCTTGCTCGAGACATATGTCTGGATGAGTAAGTGCGTGCACACATGTGGACACACACAGAGGCCAACTCTTCTCTGGGGAACCTCTGCTGAGTGATAAGAGTAGGGCATAGCCCGCAGAAGAAAAGGATGGGAATGACCATTATAGAGAGTTCTCATTTGTCTTGCCAACACCTATGAAAGGCTCAAGAGTTAGACACCGTGCACTGGTTGTGGATGTTTATCTCAGTGAACTTTACCTGGATGATACGGGCCATTTGCAGATCAAATCAGGTCATTTGACTCCTCACACCATCTCACCCTGAAGATAACCATGATGGTGGGGTCACTCACCTAGAGACAGACATCCTGGAACGTGAAGTCAAGTGGGCCTTAGGAAGCATCACTACAAACTAACTAGTGGAGGTGATGGAATTCCAGTTGAGCTACTTCAAACCCTAAAAGATGATGCTGTGAAACTGCTGCACTCAATATGCCAGCAAATTTGGAAAACTCAGCAGTGGCCACAGAACTTAAAGGTCAGTTTTCATTTCAATCCCATGGAAAGGCAATGACAAAGAGTGTTCAAACTACCACACAATTGCACTCATTTCACACACTAGCAAAATAATGCTCAAAATTCTTCAAGCCAGGCTTCAATAGTACATGAACCATGAACTTCCAGATGTTCAAGCTGAATTTAGAAAAGGCAGAGGAACCAGAAATCAAATTGCCAACATCCATTGGATCATCAACAAAGCAAGAGAATTCCAGAAAAACATCTACTTCTACTTTATTGACCACGGCAAAGCCTTTGACTGTGTGGATCACAATAAACTGGAAAATTCTGAAAGAGATAGGAATACCAGACCACCTGACCTGCCTCCTGAGAAATCTGTATGCAGGTCTATAAGCAACAGTTAGAACTGGACATGGAACAACAACTGGTTCCAAATTAGGAAAGGAGTACGTCAAGTCTGTATATTGTCACTCTGCTTATTTAACTTCTATGCAGAGTACATCATGAGAAATGCCAGGCTGGATGAAGCACAAACTGGAATCAAGATTGCTGGGAGAAATATCAATAACCTCAGATATGCAGATCACACCACCCTATGACAGAAAGTGAAGAAGAACTAAAGAGCTTCTTGATGAAAGTTAAAGAGGAGAGTGGAAAAGTTGGCTTAAAACTCAACATTTAGAAAATTAAGATCATGACATTCATTCCCATCACTTCATGGCAAAGAGATGGGGAAACAATGAGAAACTTTATTTTTGGGGGCTCCAAAATCACTGCAAGATGGTGACTGCAGCCATGAAATTAAAAGATGCTTGCTCCCTGGAAGAAAAGCTATGACCAACCTAGATAGCATATTAAAAAGCAGAGACATTACTTTGCCAACAAAAGTCCGTCTAGTCAAATCTATGGTTTTTGCAGTAGTCATGTATGGATGTGAGATTTGGACTATAAATAAAGCTTAGTGCTGAAAAAATTGATGCTTTTGAACTGTGGTGTTGGAGAAGACTCTTGAGAGTCTCTTGAACTGCAAGGAGATCCAACCAGTCAATCCTAAAAGAAATTAGTCCTGAATATTCATTGGAAAGACTGATGCTAAAGCTAAAACTACAATACTCTGGTCACCTGATGAGAAGAGCTGACTCATTGAAAAAGACCCTGATGCTGGGAAAGATTGAAGGCAGGAGGAGAAGGGGATGACAGGATGAGATGGTTGGATGACATCACCGACTCAATGGACATGAGTTTGAGTAAACCGTGGGAGATGGTGATGGACAGGAAAGCCTACTGTGCTGCAGTCCATGGAGTCACAAAGAGTCAGACACAACTGAGTGACTGAACTGACTGACACCTGAAGTGTTCTCTGTGACATTAACTGGTCTTTTGCGGCACAGCCAGACTTTGAGACAGGCAGGTAGATTGTTGCAAAGCAGAATTTGCAGCTCATTGGAAGCAACTCTCAAAATCAATCCACGTTTCTCATTAATTGAGTCTGGAATCTACCATCAAAGATCCAATCAGTTGGGTAAATGGAGACTTTCTTGTTAAATATATAAGCCTCACCAATGCTGCTCAAACCACTTACTCTGGAGTGGGCAAAATATGTCCCTTCTAGTGTCTGTCTCAAACTCTTTCCCAAAACCACCTTAATTTTCCTGACACTTCTACTTATTACTGTTGCTTCCTACTTCTGCACTAAAGCACTGAAAATATACTCTTTTGCTATTTCATATAACCTAGCTTTCCAACTAGATTTTTAAGCCTGTCAGGAGCACATATGTATCCTATTTCTTGTATGCCAGCCCCAGCCCAGGGCACTATATCCAAGTGGGGTCTAATAAGCTTAAAAAAATTAAAGTATCATCATCAGCTATTAATAGTTCTGCATGCCAATGCTTTCCAGATGTCAGGCATTCACACACAAGAGCTTACACGTCCTTACAATTACCCTTGGAACCCCAATCTAAGAGGAAGAGACCAAGGCCTGGGGACTTTGCACAGTCACACAGCTAATGCACGGCCAGGCTGGAACTGAACTCCGCTTTATCTGTAGTGTGCATTCCTTCTTCATTAATTCTGTTGTGGGAATGAGGTTGTCTCTTGCTGTTTGCTGAAAACCAAACCCATAAGAGCTCTGGGAGGTGAAGACCAGCTAATTTAGAGGCAAGACCAGGTCTCCGTGAGCAATCATGACACGTATAGTCCGGCAAAGTTGTTTCTTTTTCGGTATCCCAGAGTCTCCCTCTCTAGCATGGGAGTGGTTATCTTTAATTCACTAGGTCTCTGAAAACTTCAACACTCTCTAAGTGTCAAGGAAGGAAAAGGGCGCGGGTTGTGAGAGCTGACCTCAGGGACCGTCACCAGAAGATGGGATCCTTTGACACTCCTGAGGAGGGTGGTTCTGTGTGCAGCCATCCCAGCTGCAGAGTCTTGCTTTTCTTCCCATTCCTTGTGTCTGATTTCTTAAAGGGTGACAGCAGATCTTCTGGATAGTGGCCTTCATATCGTGCATGAGACTGCAGAGGTCCGTCTCCTACCTTATGACATCAGAAAGAACAGCTCTATTCTTCACACTCAGGGAATGGAAGCCAGAAATTGCACATTTATGAACCTACTCACAGAGAAACAATTCTTGCTGAAGGAGCTTGGATTAGTTTGTTGACATTTACCACAAAAACCTTTGCATTTACTCATATCCAAAAAACAAAACCAAATCAAAACAAACCCCCTAAAGTGCCCTGGATTCAGGAAGAAGTGGACATAACGTGATTATTCCTAATCAAGAGTCAATGAAGATGGTGCTTTTCAGGTCTACTATATCCTTCTACTTCTCTATATATTCATTTTATTAATTTTGGGGAGTTTGATATTGAAACTCCAGCTAAAAATCTTGATGTAGCTACTTAAAAAATAATTGTAATATATAGTGAAGCTTCCCTGATAGCTCAGTTGGTAAAGAATCCGCCTGCAATGCAGGAGACCCCAGTTCGGTTCCTGGGTTGGGAAGATCTGCTGGAGAAGGGATAGGCTACCCACTCCAGTATTCTTGGGCTTCCCTTGTGGCTCAGCTGGTAAAGAATCCACCTGCAGTGCAGGAGACCTGGGTTTGATCTCCGGTTTGGGAAGATCCCCTGAAGAAGGAAAAGACTACCCACTCCAGTATTCTGGCCTAGAGAATTCCATGGACTTATATAGTCCATGGGAGTCCCAAAGAGTCGGACATGACTGAGCGACTTTCACTTTCATAGTGAAGCTATATGTAACCTGGTTCTGTATTTTCCAAGTCTCACGTAAATGTATTATAATACTTTCATAATTTAAAAATAAAAAAGAAAGAGAAAAAAGAATCAGTGAGGAATTTTAATTTCTGAACACAATTATGATGATGACTGGGACCTCCATGGAGTCATTGCATTTTGCTGTTCTTCCAGGGCACTGGGTTACCATATCTAGGAAGGAAAGCATGATACAAGGAATCTTATGTAGCAATACAAATTCTTTCCAAAATATGCAGTGCTTTCCTAAGAACCCTTTCCAACTAAATGATTCAGCCTAATAGCACAACATTCTACCATGTGATCTAGCAATCCCACTCCTGGTCATGTATCCAGAGAAAATTGTAATTTGAAAAGATACATTGCACATGCGTTGTTCACTGCAGCACTATTTATAATTGCCAAGACATGGAAACAACTTAAATGCCCACTGACAGAGACAGGGATAAAAAAGATGTGGTACATATGCACAATGGAATATTACCACAAAAAGGATGAAATAACGCCATTTTCAGTAACGTGGGTAGACCTAGAGATTATCATACTAAGTGAAGTAAGTCAGACAAAGGCAGATATTATATGGTATCACTTATATGTGGAATCTAAAAAAAATACTAATCAACTTATTTACAAAACAGAAACAGTCTTACAGATACAGAAAACAAACTTATAGTTACCAAAGGGGAAAGATGGGGGTGGGGAGGGATAAACTAGGAGTTTTGGATTAATATATATATACTGCTGCTGATGCTGCTGCTAAGTCGCTTCAGTTGTGTCCGACTCTGTGCGGCCCCATAGACAGCAGCCCACCAGGCTCCTCCGTCCATGGGATTTTCCAATACACTATCATATATAAAATAGATAAACAACAAGGACCTACTGTATTGCACAGGAAACTCTACTCATATACTGTAATAACCTATATAGGAAAAGAGTCTGAAAAAGAATGAATACATGCATATGTATAACTGAATCACTTTTCTGTATACCTGAAGCTAATACAACACTGTAAATCAACTATACTCTAATATAAAATAAAAATTTAAATTCAGTTAAAAAGCATTTTGTGGATACATAATTCACCAGCCCAGTTAAGATGAATGTGAGTAAAAAAAGGAATAAAGTTAAGATGTTCAAGGTTTCTATCAGATCAGCTCCTGCTACATGTGTTCTCTCTGAACTGCCATCATGACTGAGATTCTCACATTTGAGCAGTTCTTACCATTAAACTGGGGCTTCCAGGTGGCTTGGTGGGTAAAGAATCTGCCTGCAATGCAGGAGATACAGGTTCAGTCCTGGGTCAGGAAGATCCCCCGCAGGAGGGCATAGCAACCCACTCCCGTATTCTTGTCTAGAGAATTCCATGGACAGCGGAGCCTGGCTGGCTGCAGCCCCCAGGGTCACAAAGAGCTGGACATGACTGAAGCAACTGAGCATGTGCTATTAGACCAATGTTATTTGGTTAAAGCCACTGTCTTTGGAAGAAACCTATTAAAAGTACAGGTTACTTAGGCCTAGAGAAACAATTCTCACAAAAAATCGTTGTTCTAGCTGTGTGAATTACTTATCAGGTTAATTAGGTGTCATCTCCCAGACAATATGGCTCTGAGGAAATAAGGCCTATCTTAAAAGATATCATTGTCTTAAATATGAAACATTATATGGGGCCCTGTGGTGGGGGTCTGGGAGGCTAGAAGACAGAGAAAGACACTGATTAAGAAGGGAGAACAGAGTAGAGATCTGTCAGGGGAACATGAAAATCACACTTCTGTCCCCTTTGCAGTATGGCCTCTGATCCATGCAGTTTTGTTTTCTGCTGAAATGTTTCTAATGTACAAGTGACCAATATACTCTCTTCTTTGTACATGCCTCCAAAAAATAAGTCCTTCCTGTATTAAAATTAAAAGTGAAATGAATTCCCTGATCCTTTCTAACAATGTTCACCCATACCTACTCTTCCCCTCCTTTCTGGACACACAGCTAACAGCATCTCCCAGCCCTGTGTGTCTAGACAGGAGTCATGTGACTGAGGGCCAGACACCAGAATGTGGGTGACCATAGGACATGGACTTCTAGCTTCTCTCCCTCCTCCCTCAAGTGAATGAAAACTAAGAACTGGAAAGTGACGTCTCTCAGTCGTGTCCGACTCTTTGTGACCCCATGGACTATAGCCTATCAGGCTCTTCAGTTCATGGAATTTTCCAGGCAAGAGTACTGGAGTGGGTTGCCATTGCCTTCTCCGTGGGATCTTCCCGACGCAGGATTGAACCCAGGTCTCCCGTGTTGCAGGCAGACACTTTACCATCTGAGCCACTAGGGAACTGGAAGACACAGGGAAATGGAAGTTGTTGGCAGTAAATGACTTGTTCCCTGAGTCACCAACTGAAGAAGGACAGCCCAGAAGTGTGTCTGACCAGGAACCTCCACTTTGGACTTGCCATTGGTGAGAAGCAAAATGATTATGCTGAGACACTGAGATCTTCCCTGGTGGCTCAGCAGCAAAGAACCTGCCTGCAGTACAAAAGATGAGGGTTCGAGCTTCTGGAGATCAGGAAGTCCTCTGGAGAAGGAAATGGCAACCCACTCCAGAATCCTTACTTGGAAAATCCCACGGACAGAGGAGCCTGGAGGGCCTACAGTCCATGGGGTCATAAGAATCAGACGTTACTTAGTGACTAAACCACCACCACAAAACATTGAGATCTGGGTGTCCTTTTATTGTGTCACAGTGGTCATTTATCTAAACTGCTAAAACTTACTATCTATATTGATATTTATCATCACTAGACTGCAGGGTATTTAAATAAACTGAGCAAACTAGGACTATTGAAATGATTTTAAAAAAAAGAGTATTGCATATATTATTAGCTCTAGTTTGCTAAGGACTTTCTATCAGGCACATTAAGTGTTTTTGATTCTTATTTAATCCAATAACAATCTTTTGAGGTAGATTTATTATCCCCATTTTACAGATGGGGAAATGGACTTAGAAAGTCTACTGACGACCTTGCTTTAGGTCAAACCATTAATGAGAGGCAGTATTGTGACACTGATCCCAGTCATTCAGTGTTTGCACTGAGCGCTTTACCGACGTGTGATTATATTCTTAGAACTGCTGAGGGAAGCAGGATCAGACCATGGAATGGCACAGCAAGGTCACACCATGAACCAAGGAGAAGTCTTGGCCTCAAAAAGGAAAACAACTATCGTATCTCTCTGACCACAAAATAGTTGAGAGAACATTTCCTTTATTTCTCTTCCACACCTCAAAAATACTGAATTGTTTTCGATGATTTCCCTTTTCTACTCTTCATTGAAAGCCTTGATTATGCCCCAGTTTTCAGCAAAGAGAAAATCCTTGCTGCTGAGTTATAAATTCTGCAGGTTCTAACTAGGTTTCAACCGAGGGAGTTTTATTCTTTTCATTGATACGTGCGTGTCACTCCCATCAGGGGAACACTTTGCTTACAGGAAACAACATTCTGTTTCTATAGAGGCGGAGTAGAGAGAGGGGGACACAATGTGTGAGAGAAGCTTGCACCCTGAAGGGAGAGGAAAAAAAGAACGAAGCTAAGTAGATGTCTTTATTGGCTGTTCTTGTGGATGGGGAATGTTGAATTTCTAGTTTTCCTTTTTAAGCTGAGAAGCAGACTCGCACCTGACAGATCCCTATTGAAATTGTTGCCATTCGAATTCAACAAGAGGATGCATGTGGAAGGGGCTGTGGCGATGTAAGGGGCCCCTCACATGGAAGATATTAAGACTGCAGTTTTTATTAACAGGGGATCTATATATGGCTGTTATAGATGGTTCCCCAGGAGCCCACAGCCTGATAAGGCAATGGAAGGCAGAAGCATGTGATGGTTTAGAACACAAACTGAGGAGGCAGATTCTTGGGTTATATCTGCCAGTGCTGCCCTGTCTAACGGTACAATAGTTACTAAATCTTTCCAGGTTCCAGATTCCTCCTATGTAGAATGGGGATGACGCTGTCTCCCTCACTGTGTTTAGAGAATGGCACAGGATAATGCTCATAGACACTCATTGTCACTTGTTTTGAGGAAGATGATATTAATGATGTTGACTCATACAAAAAGATAGAAGAGAGAGGTCGACCAATAACAAGAGCATATTTGATTATCAGCTTCTCTTTTGTTAATATCCATTTTACGGATTGGAAAGATAAAAACAAATTGGACTAGAAGGAATCCTGGTGAGATTTGGCCAGGCAGTAACGCCACATGTAGATATGGCAGGAACTGAAACTTGAATCGTGCAATGGGAGAAGGAATCCATGAGTGAATCAGCAATTTTTACTTGAGACTCATTGTAATTTGAGATCTGGTCCAGGTCTCAGTAAGCACCTGCTCATCAGAGAGGCAGTGAGGTTTTCACAAAACACAGCTGGAAGCAGAAGTGGACTTGTAGGAGAAGAAGGGGCTCCGAGTTGGCAGAGAGAAAGAGAAACAATTTTGAGAACAGTCTAGTAGGATGCATTGTGGATTTAGGGAGAGTCTGGACCACCCCTTGCTCTATAGGCTAATCCTTCATCTTCCAGTCACTTAATGTCCATCTTGTGGGAAGGACAAATCCTGGTTCAGAAAACACAGCTTCCAAGTTGTTTGTTCTGAAATTACTTTTATCTTTTCAATATTCTCCAAGTTTCCCACCAGCTTTCTGCAGAATATCACTTCTCTGTGGAACAGAATGCTCTGCTCTGATACTAAAAGTAAGGTGTTTGTTTTGGAAGCAACATAGATTCAAATAGCGACAACAATTCTTTGTGGGAAAGAAAAGCTTCTTTATATTTATTTGAGTAAACAGAAAAATAGCACCATTGAAATGATTTCCCACCTGCCAAACAAAGCAGTTTCCTTTTGTGAACCGTGTTCCACATACGAGGGAGTTAGAAGCACAACACTGCACAAAGGGAATGGTGATGGATTCAGCTAGTGTGGCTACTGCACCTGTCCACAGGGGCTCACCTGGCTCCATTATCTCACCTCAGCCGAAAGGCAGTCATCTTGCATGCGCTGGACTGAGGGCTGTGCTCTTTTGCAAAAGATGTCAGTTCTTTCCTCAAATGCTTGTGTTTTCCCTGGGAGTTAATTTGTGGGGATTCATGCCTGTTGAGAAGGAAACGGCAACCCACTCCAGTACTCTTGCCTGGAAAATTCCATGGTTGGAGGAACCTCGTAGGCTACAGTCCATGGGGTCGCAAAGAGTTGGATACAACTGAGCGACTTCACTTTTCCTTGCGTTATGCCTGTTGAATTGGGCCTAAAGTCAAAGCAAAACTTCAGAGAAGCTGCCTGTAAACCAGCTGTCTGTAAACCAGAAATATTTATTGCAGCTTCCTTCTGCAGTCTTGTCTTAGTCAGAGGGTCGGGATTTTCCACTGCCAGGTATGCTTCTACCTTGGAAGGCAGGTATTGAGGATCCACAACCTTTTCTTTTTTTTTTCTTCTCTGGTTCTCTTTAGAGATCTGGCCAAGCTGACCCACCAGAAGCCCACAGGATCAAGGAGGAAAAATTCAGAAGGACCTGAAGGTTGCTTCTGACAGCCTCACACTATTTTCACTTTTCTCAGTTCTTAGGGTTGCTCAGATCTACTCAGGAGCTTTTAGCTGTCCTGGCTCCCTGGACCCTCTGCTCTGACAGTAAGACTGTATGTATGTATGCTCAGTCACTCAGTTGTGTCCAACTCTTTGGAGTCCATGCAGTCGCACTCCATGGACTATAGCCCGCCAGGCTCCTCTATCCATGGAATTTTCCAGGCAAGAATACTGAAGCTGGTTCCAATTTCCCTCTCCAGGGAGTCTTCCTGACCCAGGGACTGAATCCTTGTCTCCTTCATCTTCTGCATTGGCACCTGAATTCTTTACTACTATGCCATCTGGGAAGCCTACCTTAATTTAAAAATGTAGCAATAATGACAATAGCAATTGCCATTTACTGGCTCTTTATTACATACCTTGTGTTATGCTACCCATCATATCCACACTATCCTCTGTGACTTTCTGCACCAGCTATATGAAGCTGATGCCCATCCCCACTCCTTGCTCTACCCTTGGAAGCCTCCTGCCAGCAGTCTGGTCTCCTGTGCGACAGCAGTGTCTCTCCCTGAGGTGTGCTCTGGTCTCAAGGGAAGATCCTCAGCCCAGTGAGGGGCTAAGCTGGAAATACCCAGGAATCCCTGTCCCAGGAACGACCCTCAACATTTGAGGAATGGGAGTTCCTGAGTAAACCCCCCAACTTCCTCTCACTTTGCTGGGACAATTCTAAGGCAGTTTCCCAGTTTCCTTCTAGGTCCTCACAGAGCTTGAGAGCAGTGACCACAGTGAAAACCCTCATTGTAGCTACTTGGAATGATTTTCCCCTCCTCCCATCTCACTTCTCCAGTAATCTCTGGCATTACCATCCAAACTTATTCCCCATCCTTAACTCCATATTTGCCCTTGGGGGAAACCAAACCAAGAACATACACGATTATTCTCACATAGCAAAGGAGAAGTGGAGGCTTAGCGAGGTTGACTTGCACGCTGCTGTGTAGCTTGTGAATAGCCAGGCAAGACTTGGACCAGAATTATTATTGTTCTCTCACTGCATCATTCTGCTTCCAACAGAAATAGTCTGGACCATTTTTTTCTAGTTAAAAAATTGCATTAATTAATATATAGCTTCTTTGCAAGAATGACTTGAGTTTGCAGAACATGACTGATACTCCTTCCTTCCATTTTGCCCTGCGTCTAGTTCCACTGGGACTCAGGATTCAGCTAACAATATAATTAGAGACAAATTTCATAAATTAATTAATATTGCAACGCTATTGTCTGAGAGTGGCTAAATGTAGTATGCCTCTAGAGCTATTGACACTTTACAGAGGGCTTCTGAGGTTCCAATGCAATCACGTAAAGAAAGGACTCTGTGTGGAATTTTCAGCATTGACTGTCAAGGAGACCTCCCCTCCACATCCTGAGATGAGGCTTTTCCTGAACTCTGTATTTCATTCATCTATCCATTGGTTCCCTGCTCACTGATGCCAAATTCACTATCTAATCCAGATTCCTCTTGAACAGGAAGGCAAATTCAGTCCTTCCTGTGTGCTAGCCTGGTTCCTTCTGAGTAACAAAAAATGTGCAGCCCTCCCTTCTTTAACTCCCTGTCTCTCCAGGGGACACAGAAGACCTGTTTACCTGCTCTGGTTCCCCACCTGCTCCACCTTACTTTTCGGTGGGGATGTGAAAATAAACGTGAAGAAGTCTACCAAATCCTGGAATTCTTGGGATGAAAGTGGCCATGTAAATAGAACATGGCCATGTAAATGGTCTTAGTATGATTAAACTTTAATGCAGCCCCTCTCCAGCCCATAAGAGCACAGTCTGGCTGGAAGGTAGGACTGCAGGGCTGTCCCCTCTCATCATTGCTCACATGTATTCACCACTCGGCAGCCCTATCTTAGAAGTGCACATCCTTTCTGCTCATTCAATTTGGCTTTTATTTTCAAGAGGCCAGTTACACAGTTATGTTTTTGCCCTTCACATTCTTCAGATTTGGGGTCAGCTTTTAGAAAACACATATATACAAACATACACGCGTCGTCTAATAGATGACCCAACTCCTGGAGGGCCTGGGGGCTAGATCAGTAACTAGACATTTAGATATAAATTCTGCCCTGAAAACACTATTCTCGACCCTCTCTGTGTTTGTCTGTGGTCTGATACACACTCAAGCATTGCCGATTTTCAAAATAACAAACTATATGGTTTTCCTTATTGTGACAGAATTGGAACTGCTGGATTTCTCAGCAAAAGCAAAACAAAACAGCCATAGAAAACCACCACCTTTTCCTTCCCGAATTAATTCTTTCAGTTTATGCTCCTAACTCCATAAAAATGTGGCTTAGCTTTTGAAGTTTTTATTAATATTTATAATGCCCGTTTGGTGCCCTTGAACCTCACAGAAACAGAGCCCTGAAATAAATATCCAGCTTCTAGGTGGTAGGCTACCCAAGCCCAACCATAAACTTTAACGTTTACACATATATATTTGGCTTTGCTTTGTTTTTCCTGTCTCTTGATGTAGAAGATTTAAAAAAAAAACACTTTTTAAAATGCAAATTTTAATGGCTTATATTTTAATTTCAAAAGTAATGTGTGCTTATAAAGAAAATACAGATGTGCATATAGAAACAAAGGGAAAGTCTCTCTTTCCTGGCCCATTTCTAAAATCTCAGTGCCAAGAAGTAAACCATATACTTTAAATCCTTTTAAATTAGAGTATTGTTGGTTTGAGAAATTGAAATTGTCTGAAGAAGCCAGTAACCAGTCATATTTCTCTCCTTTATTTCTGAATAAGAATGTAATAAAAACTGTAGAAAGTTCCCAAAATACGTGAACTATAAGAAATTAAAATTGCCTATAAACTCACTACCCATCAAATAACCAATTTTTGAAAACATTTTATTGTTTTTCTTCCTGAATTTTCCTCTGCAAATATGAATAAATAATGGGACTCTGCTCCACACTGCCCCTCAATATTGTATTATGACAGTTTTCCAATGCCCAAAATACTTCTGAATGGTTGTAAAGCATCCCATTGCAATTCCTTCATTTAAAATTGTTTCCAAATAATAAGGTGGGGTGAAATGGGAAATGCTCATCCCTCTCACCTCATGTTTCTATGGCTGAAGGTGGAGAGGATGTCCTTTCGGCTGACCAAGAAAGAGACATGTAAGAACACTGACTTGTCACCTCTCTGGATGCCAAGGTGAGGTGAGTTCCTTGGTTGGTGACGATGGAGAAGTCATCATGATTCAGTCATTACCACCATGATCCTGTGAAATCCCCAGGCTTCTTGGTTCAGCCCCTTCTTCATCTCGAAGGAGCTCCTGGTTTCTAGAGTGCAGCCAACTTCTCTTTCTCTTATTCTGCAAATAAGACTCACTTCTTTGGGCCTCAGATTGAGTTACTTCTCTAATCTGGTTTAATCAACAATTTGATTATGCATAGATGCCTATCAGTTAGATTCCTGTGTTTCCCTCTCATTCGTTTCCTGACACAGATGGGGAGATTCAAGTGAGTCAAGAGTGAAAGTGTAAGTGATTATATTTCATATTCCAACTAATACTCCTATAGTTAACATTTATCCAATGTTTACTCTGTCCCAAGCTGCATTTTCTCGTAATTCTCCCAACACCCTGTGAGGTTTGGTATTATTATTCTCATTTTAGGGATGATAAAACTGAGGCATGGTAATATCTCTAGCAATAGCTGGAACTGGGATTTACTCCCATGCTCCTAATCACTTCATTATATCACCTTTCATTTATTTTATATCATAAATAACACATGAACATTTTTTGTACGTAAACTGGAACTTGAAATTGATAAACTACCCAATGCTGTCTCCCATTTACAATAAATCTATCATTACTTTTATAATATTTTATTACTGTTATAGAATACCTTTTAATACTATATTATAGTGACTTTTTATTTAAAAAATTTCTATTCAGCTAAATCTATTCTCATTTTTCTTCATGACTTATTCCATCTTGGCTTTTGTCCTTACCTTCCCCAAAGATTTCACCTGTCACTCTAGATTCCTATGGTTTTACTTTAAAAATATAGCTTTTAGCATTCAGATATTATTTCATATAAGAGAGATTTTTTTTTCCAAGAAAAAACATGAGTTGACTCAATACCATCCTTTCTCTACTGATTTATAATGTGCATACACTTTTTCTGGTCTGTTTTCCTCCATTGCACTATAGGCTTATTTTTCTATAATTTCACTCTTTTTGTTTGCTTAAGTTTTTACTATAACTTTATGATATGCTTTAATGTTTAGCAGGATAAGCTACTTCTCATTTCTCTATTTTTAGAAACTAGCTTGTTATCATCATATGATGTTCTTCTATATACATTTAACATTTATTTTTTATCAAATCTGATCCCTAAATTATTTCTGGGAATCACTTCATAGGAAATAGATGGGTAAACAGTGGAAACAGTGTCAGACTTTATTTTTGGGTGCTCCAAAATCACTGAAGATGGTGACTGCAGCCATGAAATTAAAAGACGCTTACTCCTTGGAAGAAAAGTTATGACCAACCTAGACAGCATATTCAAAAGCAGAGACATTACTTTGCCAACAAAAGTCCGTCTAGTCAAGGCTATGGTTTTTGCAGTGGTCATGTATGGATGTGAGAGTTGGACTGTGAAGAAGGCTGAGCGCCAAAGAATTGATGCTTTTGAACTGTGGTGTTGGAGAAGACTCTTGAGAGTGCCTTGGACTGCAAGGAGATTCAACCAGTCCATTCTGAAGGAGATCAGCCCTGGGATTTCTTTGGAAGGAATGATGCTAAAGCTGAAACTCCAGTAGTTTGGCCACCTCATGTGAAGAGTTGACTCATTGGAAAAGACCCTGATGCTGGAGGGATTGGGGGCAGGAGGAGAAGGGGACAACCGAGGATGAGATGGCTGGATGGCATCACGGACTTGATGGATGTGAGTCTGAGTGAACTCTGGGAGTTGGTGATGGACAGGGAGCCCTGGCGTGCTGCGATTCATGGGGTCGCAAAGAGTCAGACACGACTGAGCAACTGAACTGAACTGACTGATAGTTATTTTTACAGCTCAACTTGGGGCATAGTTAATAACTTTCAAAATTCCTTTTACCACATAGGAACATGTGACTTTTTTTTTTTAATACTTTCTTTTGAAAACCTCAACAGTGCTGAATTTATATTTGTATAGGAGCATTCTTTCTTTTTCAGGTTATTTCTATTTTTAAAAAAATTTTGAAGCTACCAGAAATGGAATTTTATGTAACTAGTTATTATGGTTTAACATTGTTTAAAATAACTTATTATTGCTTGCCTTGGACATTTTTTAAATGTCTATTTTGCTGTGGCTTCTTTATTGAACTCAGTGTTTTTAAAGTTTTTCCTTTGATCTTCTTGCATTGTCTACATATAACTGTGTCACCTAAAATAATGATGACTTTTGTTACTTATACTTCTTATATATGTTTTATTTTCATTTCTTTGACTGAAACTTCCAGAATAATGTTAGATAATAGCAGTTATAATGGCCATCCTTATTTTGTTTCCAGTTTTATTGTGAATGCCTATAGGGTTTCACTGTAAGGATGTTGCTTGTTGCTTTAGAATAAATATTTAACATATTTGCATAGATTTTAACAGATTTAAATTAGACATTTAAAAAAGTAATATTTCTATGTATATTTTTGAGATTAGTTGTTTGTCAGTTGTTTCATTTGCTATTATTTTCTCCCATTCAGAAGGCTGTCTTTTCACCTTGCTTATAGTTTCCTTTGTTGTGCAGAAGCTTTTAATTTTAATTAGATCCCATTTGTTTATTTTTGCTTTTATTTCCAGTATTCTGGGAGGTGGATCATAGAGGATCCTGCTGTGATTTATGTCAGAGAGTGTTTGCCTATGTTCTCCTCTAGGAGTTTTACAGTTTCTTGTCTTACGTTTAGATCTTTAATCCATTTTGAGTTTATTTTTGTGTATGGTGTTAGAAAGTGATCGAATTTCATTCTTTTACAAGTGGTTGACCAGTTTTCCCAGTACCACTTGTAAAAAGTTTTCTTTTTAACCCCCAAGACTAGATGTTGAATTGTATTATATTGATTTCCTTTGTTTATTTTTATTTTTAAATATTAAACCATCCTTGCATTTTTAGAAAACTATCCACTAATGATGTGCTGGGAGGCGATTCTCCATGGATCTCTTATAGTGTATTGTGTAAGCAGAGGCACTGACTGCTCTTTGTTTCAGAATATCTTTTCAAAGACAGAGATAGTCTTTCCCTCCAAAGTAAAGGGCAGGTTTGCTTATAGCCTTGAAGATATAGTGTCTCCCTCTGGAGCAAATAGCACTCATGCTTCCTGTCCACTGTAAAAAAGATAATGTCTCCCTCTAGGGCACTGGGAGGATTCTTATTGCCCACTTTTAAAGATTTGAGTTTCCTAAGCTCAGCGTTCCTCTCCTGTAATGCAACCCACTGAATGTGCCGGCATCTATATGGGTCCATGTAGCTTCACCCCTCTGAGAATGGAGGGCAAGGGGCACTGACATACATACTGATGCTCAGGCTAATTTCTGTGCTATAAGTAATAAAATCCTTCATCTCTGACCCCAAAGTCTTGTTTCTTCTGCCTCATGAAACTATGGTAGGCTAACTTATCAGCTTGTAAATAGGATAAAAGCTCACAGTCTCATTATTTAATTAAGATATCCCAATTTCAAGAAGTTTCCTTATGAGTTTATATCTATACTCAGAAATAGCATTGGTTTGTAATTTTTCCCCATGTTATCTTAATTAGGTTCTTGTGAATATGTTCACTATGAAAGGAGCCTGAAAATTTTCCATCTTTTTCTGTGCTAAAAAGTATAGGTGATGAGCAGATGATTTCTTTAAAGACATGCAAAGACTGGTAAAATAGCTTTACTTAGAAATCTTATTGGAATTAATTTTTTTTCCACTGACAAAGAATTATTCAACTTACTAGTTCTTTTTGAATTAATTTTAGCCATTTATATTTCCCCAGAACATTAGTGAATTTTGAAAATTTCACAGTATATGGTATTGTATTGTATAATTTTAAGAGTGTCTCTCATATCTCTAGTTCTACCTTATTTCTCATCTTTTGTAATTGTCCTAAGTTCTTTTATATATTTTAATTTTTTTCTGAACTTTCCAGAATATGCTTGACTATTATGTTTTCTGTGTTTGCTTTCATTATTATCTGCTTTAATTTTTGTCATTTCCTTCTGCTTTCAAAAATTACTTTTACTTTCTAACTTCTTAAATTCAGTTAAGCTTAAGTCTTTTACTTGAATTACTCCTGCTCTAATAAAGCAAGTATAGAGATCTCCTATTTCTTCTGACTAGGTTTACATATATTATTTAGTTTTAATATGAAATATTCTAACATACAATTTTCTAATATGTATGTAGTTTATCATAAAATTTTTATTTTTTCTCTGATCCAAGAGTTACTTATGTATTTTTTTAATTTACAAATAAAATTTCCTTTTTTACCATTCTTGCTCCTATTTTCCAGTTTATTTCATTACAGTTGCAGGATGTAGACTGTATATTTTTCCTTTATAGAATTTATCAAAGTTTAATTTTTTTTGGTACGTGATCAACTCCTAAAAATATTCGACATATTTTAAGAGTCTATGTACTCTGGGAATTTCATAAACTTTAAACTAAAACATTTTATTATTTAAAAATTACTGGTTGACTATAATTTCTATTAGGTCTACTGATTTATCAAGGAAGGAAAACTGTTTCAAGGTCTCAGTTGTGTATCTGGCTAGTTCTCTCACTTTGTCTATGAGCTGTGTGCTTTATATAGCTTAATACCAGTTACTAAGTAGATAATGGCTCCTACCTATTATACTTTTGTTGTCAAGTCTATCTTTTTTATTCTAAATTAACATTTTTTATCTAGTGCTTTTTGGTGCTTTTTGTGTTATTAATCTTTTGTTTTATATAAAGCTGGTAAATCTTTACTGACCTTTTCACTTTTAATTTAGATATATATTTTTTAGTTTAACATATAGTTGGATTCAGACTTCCCTGGTGGCTCAGATGGTAAAGCATCTCCCTATAATGCTGGAACCCAGCTTCAATCCCTGGGTTGGGAAGATCTCCTAGAGAAGGAAATAGCAACCCACTCCAGTACTCTTGCCTGGAAAATCTGATGGACGGTGCTTTTTTAACCCAATTTTAGAGTCAATCTTTTAATAAAGAACTTTATTTATATTTATTTTCATAAAAATATTTTTGTTTTATCTTTTTCATCTTGGTTTTGTGCTTTTCTCTCTTTTTTTTTTTTTTTTTTTTGCTGCCCTTTTTCCTCTCATTTGGTATATGGACTAGGTTTTCTTTGCTCCTTTTTCCTATTAAGATTAGAAGAAATGTTTTCCTGTGTTTCCCTGAAGTTTTAGATAACATGTGCAATCCTATATTTCTCCAGTCATGCCAAGAATGAAACAATGTACTGACCTCTTATTTTCTAGATGATGAAGCTAGGTGTTTTCCTATTGTGAGAAAATAATTTTGTTTTCAGGTATTGACCATGGGATAGTTCTCAGACCTTTGCTTAATTTCAAAAGCTAGTCAATGTTGCTAACATTATAGAAAATGTTAATAGAAAACATTCTTGCTGTTGCTGTTAAGTCGCTTCAGTCGTGTCCGACTCTGTGCGACCCCATAGACGGCAGCCCACCAGGCTCCTCTGTCCTTGAGATTCTCCAGGCAAGAACACTGGAGTGGGTTGCCATTGCCTTCTCCAAAGCATGAAAGTGAAAAGTGAAAGTGAAGTAGCTCAGTCGTTTCCGACTCTTTGCAACCCCATGGACTACGGCCTACCAGGCTCCTCCGTCCATGAGATTCTCCAGGCAAGAGTACTGGAGTGGGTTGCCATTGCCTTCTTTGAGAACACATTCTTAGAGAGTCTTAGATCTTCAATATAGTCTGTCCAATGTGTTATTATAATAATGAAACCACTAAAATCTTGGGGCATTTAAGAGTTAATTCTTAAGTCCCCAAACCAATTCATGGCAGTATTGTGAAGTGAAGTGAAAGTTGCCTAGTCGTGTCCAACTCTTTGGGGCCCCATGGAGTTCTCTAGGCCAGAATACTGGAATGGGTAGCCTTTCCTTTCTCCAGGGGATCTTCCCAACTCAGGAATCAAACCCAGTCTCCTGCATTGAGGGCAGATTCTTTACCAGCTGAGCCACAATGGAAACCCAAGAATACTGGAGTGGATAGCCTATCCTTTTCCAGTGGATCTTCCCAACCCAGGGATTGAACCAGGGTCTTCTGCATTGCAGGCAGATTCTTTAACTGAGCTACCAGGGAAGTCCATGGCAGTATTAGGCAATTATAAACTTAAGGCTTATGTCTCTTGGTCCTTGGAAGAAAAGAAAGCTATGGTTTTTCCAGTAGTCATGTATGGATGTAAGAGTTGGACTATAAAGAAAGCCACGCTAGTAAAGTAATGCTCAAAATTCTCCAAGCCAGGCTTCAGCAATACATGAACCATGAACTTCCAGATGTTCAAGCTAGTTTTAGAAAAGGCAGAGGAACTAGAGATCAAATTGCCAACATCCGCTGGATCATTGAAAAAGCTAAAGAGTTCCAGAAAAATATCTGTTTCTGCTTTATTGACTACAGCAAAACCTTTGACTATGTGGATCACAATAAACTGTGGGAAATTCTGAAAGAGATGGGAATACCAGAGCACCTGATCTGCCTCTTGAGAAACCTATATGCAGGTCAGGAAGCAACAGTTAGAACTGGACGTAGAACAACTGATTGGTTCCAAATAGGAAAAGGAGTCTGTCAAGGCTGTATATTGTCACCCTGCTTATTTAACTTATATACAGAGTACATCATGAGAAACGCTGGGCTGGAAGAAGGAGAAGCTGGAATCAAGATTGCTGGGAGAAATATCAATAACCTCAGATATGCAGATGACACCACCCCTATGGCAGAAATGAAGAGGAACTCAAAAGCCTCTTGATGAAAGTGGAAGAGGAGAGTGAAAAAGTTGGCCTAAAGCTCAACATTCAGAAAACGAAGATCATGGCATCTGGTCTCATCACTCCATGGGAAATAGATGGGGAAACAGTGGAAACAGTGTCAGACTTTATTTTGGGGGGCTCCAAAATCACTGCAGATGGTGACTACAGCCGTGAAATTAAAAGACACTTACTCCTTGGAAGGAAAGTTATGACCAACCTAGATAGCATATTCAAAAGCAGAGACATTACTTTGCCAACAAAGGTCCGTCTAGTCAAGGCTATGGTTTTTCCGATAGTCATGTATGGATGCGAGAGTTGGATTGTGAAGAAAGCTGAGCACCGAAGAATTGATGCTTTTGAAGTGTGGTGTTGGAGAAGACTCTTGAGCGTCCCTTGGACTGCAAGGAGCTCCAAACAATCCATTCTAAAGGAGATCCATCCTGAATATTCATTGGAAGGACTGATGCTAAAGCTGAAACTCCAATACTTTGGCCACCTCATGTGAAGAGTTGATTCATTGGAAAAGACCCTGATGCTGGGAGGGATTGGGGGCAGGAGGAGAAGGGGACGACAGAGGATAAGATGGTTGGATGGCATCAGCTACTCGATGGACGTGAGTCTGAGTGAACTCTGGGAGTTGGTGATAGACAGGGAGGCCTGGTGTGCTGCAGTCCATAGGGTCACAAAGAGTTAGACATGACTGACTGAACTGAACTAGGTCTCTTGATCTACAGCTAGTACTCTTTACAGTACATTATATGCTTTACCATAAGCAGTTGAGACAAGCCTGAAATTATTTAGGGTTGAAAAGAAGTGGGTTGGGGAAGAGATCCCTGAAGTTTAGAGAAAGGAATGATGAAGGTGAATAAAAGAGTGTCTGATTAGAAAATATACTGCTATGACTTAGAAGAAATATAAAATAAAAATAGAAACTGATTCTGTCACCTCATTACGAGAGGACTTAACCTGTGGATTAACTGGCTGCTCCTGTCCTCGTATTTTCCTTTTATTCTTTTATTGTGTTTTAATAAGAATCCATCTGGTGAAATATTTTGGACTTAGATTGATATTTAACATGTAAAAAGGGCTTTATTCCTCTGAATAAAATTTTAGAAATAACAGAGGTATTAACGAAACTGTAACCAAACAACATCTCATTTTAAAATTTGTTGGTTGACATGAAGTTTCTGTCCAATTTTCTTTTAGTCTTGAAATGTAACCTTTTGGGACATCAGTCCAGAAAAGCTCTGATATGAAGAAATATGTTTTTTTTTCTCCTGATACCAAATACCTGATGTCTTTTCCAACACCACTTCCAGATTTGTCAGACACAACTGTGTATCCAACAATTCAATTCAATTCTGACACTGTCTACCTGGAGCTAGCCTCAGATCCCAGGAGTTAAAGGGTTCAGTCCCACAAGACTGTTCCCACTTCAGAGGGCAATCTCAAGTCCTAGGCTACCTGTACTTCTGATTCCCTAACTCTATTTTTTAGTTTGTTTTGCTTTACAATACTGTATTCGTTTTGTTACACATCCCTAACTCTAAATGGGGGATTTCCATGACAGGCTCCTCAAGTTTGATAATTTGCTAGAATGGCTCTCAGAACTCTGGAAAGTCTTTGACTTACTACATGGAAGAAAGGCATAGGTTAAGGTATTGGGGAGTAGAGGAGGGCCAGAGAATGGAGTTTCCATGCCTTTCCAGGCACATCACCCTTGCAGCACCTAGTGTTTTTTGCTCACCAAACTGGAAGCTTTCTGAATTTCACTGTCCATGATTTTCTATAGCGCTCAATGTCCAGCCCCACCCTTCCCTTTCTGGAGGTTGCTGGGTGGGGCTGACACTCTAATCATTTGGTCTCTCTGGTGACCAGCCCCATCCTGAGATTATCTAGGGGCCGTGCCCTAAGTCATATGACTAGCATAAACTCTGGAATAACAAAAGATATTCCTATCACTCAGGAAATACCAAGGGTTTTAGAAGCTCTGTACCAGGAACTGTGGGCAAAGACCAATATATTTTTACATTATGCCAGGTGGCTCAGTGGTAAAGAATACACCTGCCAATGTAGATTCGAGTTCATGTAGATTTGAGTTCGATAGACTTGAGTTCGATCCCTGGGTCAGAAGATCTCCTGGAGAAGGAAATAACAGCTCACTCCAGTATTCTTGCTGGGAAATCCTATGGACAGAGGAGCCTAGAGGGCTACCGTCCATGGGGTCACAAAAGAGTCTGACATGACTTAGTGACTAAATAAATTATGCCTCAGATTCCAATGTCTTCATATATCCCCCCTGGGCAGAACAAAGAGGCTGTCTGCACAGGACTCACAGTTTATCGATGAAGGATTTCCTTGACTGATTATAAATGATTTCATTCATGAATACCTGATGAAATATTGAGATTAGAAGATCTAGAAGACAGATGTAGCATGTAACTTGTAGAGGAGGGTATCAGGGTGTTTTTAAGGGCTATTTTGCTCTTATCCATTTTACACATTTCTTCACATGTCTTTTTCTGCTAAAGAGTTTAGTGTGCTTTGCAGGTTGTAATTAAATAATTGTCAAATGCTCTTCAGTTCAGTTCAGTCGCTCAGTTGTGTCTGACTCTTTGCAACCCCATGAATCGCAGCACGCCAGGCCTCCCTGTCCATCACCAACTCCCGGAGTTCACCCAGACTCACGTCCATTGAGTCCGTGATGCCATCCAGCCGTCTCATCCTTGGTCATCCCCTTCTCCTCCTGCCCTCAATCCCTCCCAGCATCAGGATCTTTTCCAATGAGTCAACTCTTCACATGAGGTGGCCAAAGTATTGGAGTTTCAGCTTTAGCATCATCCCTTCCAAAGAAATCCCAGGGCTGATCTCCTTCAGAATGGACTGGTTGGATCTCCTTGCAGTCCAAGGGACTCTCAAGAGTCTTCTCCAACACCACAGTTCAAAAGCATCAATTCTTCTGCGCTCAGCCTTCTTCACAGTCCAACTCTCACATCCATACATGACCACAGGAAAAACCATAGCCTTGACTAGACGGACCTTAGTCGGCAAAGTAATGTCTCTGCTTTTGAATATACTATCTAGGTTGGTCATAACTTTTCTTCCAAGGAGTAAGCGCCTTTTAATTTCATGGCTGCAGTCACCATCTGCAGTGATTTTGGAGCCCCCCAAAATAAAGTCTGACACTGTTTCCACTGTTTCCCCATCTATTTCCCATGAAGTGATGGGACCAGATGCCATGATCTTCATTTTCTGAATGTTGAGCTTTAAGCCAACTTTTTCACTCTCCTCTTTCACTTTCATCAAGAGGCTTTTTAGCTCCTCTTCACTTTCTGCCATAGGGGTGGTGTCATCTGCATATCTGAGGTTATTGATATTTCTCCTGGCAATCTTGATTCCAGCTTGTGTTTCTTCCAGCCCAGCGTTTCTCATGATGTACTCTGCATATAAGTTAAATAAGCAGGAGACAGTCTTATTAACTCTATTTTGAAGATAACACTCAAACAAGAAGTACTTAAGGTCAGACACAAACTATCTCTCCAAATAGACAATAGATCTATGTGTATTTACCTGCTGGCTTGCATGATCCTTGAGTTTTAGAAATGGTGACAGTGGATATGTGCCAACATGACCTTCAGTCTTTTATGTATAGTATCACTGGTCCTTGAGTAAATATTTTTATTTACTATGATGGTCTGATGCTGGGAGGGATTAGGGGCAGGAGGAGAAGGGGACGACCGAGGATGAGATGGCTGGATGGCATCACGGACTCAACGGACGTGAGTCTGAGTGAAATCCGGGAGTTGGTGATGGACAGGGAGGCCTGGCATGCTGCGATTCATGGGGTCACAAAGAGTCAGACATGACTGAGCGACTGAACTGAACTGAAATGATGATGGTCTGAGTAGTATTAATATTTATACTTTAAAAAATGACCCATTTCTTTCTGGGTGGTGACATTCTTTCCAGCATGATTTCAGCTGGCCATGACAATAGTAAATAGCTCTGACTCATTTCTTGATATTGGGTGCCACTGTATTTGTCTTTGGATTCTCTTCAATCTACTTTGCCCAGTCATATTCATTTTTATTAATGGGTTTGGTATCATGTCGTAATCCTAGCTCAGCAAACCCAGGTACTAGATGACAGGTTTTGTGTTCATGTACTGACTGTATCATTGAGCTTTATTGACCACACTTTCTCTTGACTTTGGGTGATTCTCAAGTTGAATTGACACCGCAACTGTGTGAGTCAATCCTATTGCTTTCTAGATCTTTGCTTCAGATTTAAAATTGAAACTATAATGGCAATATGGCTTTTTTTTTTTAAAAATAGGAAAATCATTTGTAAAGGTTTCTCCCTCCATCTATCCACCATGTGATAATACATGGACAATACCATCAAATTTAGAAGAACTAAAGAGCCTCTTGGTGAAAGTGAAAGAGGATAGTGAAAATGTTGGCTTAAAGCTCAACATGCAGAAAACTAATATCATGGCATCTGGTCCCATCACTTCATGGAAATAGATGGGATAAAATGGAAACAGTGAGAGACTTTATTTGGGGGGGGGGCTCCAAAAATCACTGCAGATGGGACTGCAGCCATGAAATTAAAAGACACTTGCTCCTTGGGAGAAAAGTTATGACCAACCTAGATAGCATATTAAAAAGCAGAGATGTTACTTTACTGACGAAGGTCCATCTAGTCAAAGCTATGGTTTTTCCAGTAATCATGTATGGATGTGAGAGCTGGACTAGAAAGAAAGCTGAGCGCCGAAGAATTGATGCTTTTAAATTGTAGTGTTGGAAAAGACTCTTGAGAGTCCCTTGGACTGCAAGAAGATCAAACCAGTCAATCCTAAAGGAAATCAGTCCTGAATATTCTTTGGAAGGACTGATGCTGAAGCTGAAACTCCAATACTTTGCCCACCTGATGCGAAGAACTGACTCATTTGAAAAGACTCTGATGTCGGGAAAGATTGAAGGTGAGAGGAGAAGGGGATGACAGAGGATGAGATGGTTGAATGGCATCATCAAGTCAATGGACATGAGTCTGAGTAAGCTCTGGGAGTTGATGATAGACAGGGAGGCCTGGCATGCTGCAGTCCACAGGGTCGCAAAGAGTCGGACACGACTGAGAGACTGAACTGAACTGAACTTTACCTCAGTAGTAAGTTTGCTCCACTCGGCTGGGGCCTTGGTGCAGGATTTGGTCATCCTCGTGTTCTCAGAGCATAGTGATTTTGCACCTATCAAGGATTCTAAAGCACTGCTTCTGGAGCTTGATTGCTCACCTGAAAAAGCTGAGCAGTGTTAAAAAAAATATGCAGGTTTGATCTCAAGCTTCAGTCAGATCAATGGAATCATAATCTCAAAGGTCCTAATATCTGAGTTTTGAAACAGCTCTTTAAGTAATAATAATGTTGCTGGGTGCCTACTGAGAAGAACCGGTTTAGAGGCTTTTGACTGCTACATGTGTGCATACACGTATGTGTGTGCATGTGTGCTCAGTCACTCCAGTCATGTCTGACTGTTTTCAGCCCCATGGACTATAGCCTGCTAGACTCCTCTGTCCATGGGATTTCCCAGGCAAGAATATTGGAGTGGGTTCCCAGAACCTCCTCCAGGGGATTTTCCTGACACGGATCAAACCCATATCTTCTGCATCTCCTTCATTGCAGGCATATTTTAGTTACTGCTGAGCCACTGGGGAAGCCCATACATGTATGTATGTATGAGGTAATAATAGTAGCACTATAGAATTAGAATGAACCCTTTGAACTCATCTTTCATTTCATGGGGAGAATGTAGAGGTTCTGAGGTTATATGTCTAAGTATACACAGTTTGTCATTAGAGTGTTGATAAAAGTAAAGCAAAACAAAAACCAAATGTCTTGATCCTCAGTCCAGGGTTGTTTTCTCTAAATTGAGCTAACTTTGAATATTTTGTATAAAGTGCTACTGTTTATACGTTTAGTATTTTCCTCAGGAGAGATAAGTTAAATATCTTCCTCCCTTGAGCATTAGAGTAAAAGTAGAATTTGAGAAGCAATGAGTTCAGTGAACAAAGCAGCTTCACCACCTTAGTTACTGACAAACATTAATTGATTATTCAAAATGTCACTTGTGGTCCAGGGTGATCTCAGCCTAGGCTGATGTGCTGAGAGAAGTAGAGGAATAGTATGCAACTAGCAAAGCTTTTGTAGTCATATATGAAGTGAAGTGAAGTGGCTCAGTCGTGTCCGACTCTTTGTGACCCCGTGGACTGTAGCTCACAGGCTCCTCTGTTCTTGGGATTCTCCAGGCAAGAATACTGGAGTGGGTTTCCATTTCCTTCTGGCCCAGGATAAAACCTTGACTCAACTATGTGATTCTGGGCAATTCTAGGCTTCAGTTTCTGGGTCTATAAAATGGATAAAATACTTTCCTTTCATGGCTGTTACTAGGTTGTTCATAATATATAAATGGTGTTTGGCATATAGGAACTAATAACAATTTGTTTCTCATTTTTTGAGTGCTTATTAAATTCTAGCTACTGAACAGATTATTAAAACTCACACTAACCCTTATAAGTGTATTGTAATTATGTCTATCTTAAAGAAGTTCAGGCTTTGCTGGTGGCTCAGAGGATAAAGAATCTGGCTTCAATGCAGGAGACCAGGGTTTGATCCTTGGTTTGGGAAGATCCCCTGGTGAAGGGAACAGCTACCCACTCCAGTATTCTTGCCTGGAGAATTCCATGGACAGAGGCGACTGGCAGGCTACAGTCCATGGGGTCACAAAGAGTTGGACACAACTGAGCAAATTTCACTACACTAAAGGTGTTGGAGAAGACTCTTGAGAGTCCCTTAGACTGCAAGGAGATCAGCCCTGGGATTTCTTTGGAAGGAATGATACTAAAGATGAAACTCCAGTACTTTGGCCACCTCATGCAAAGCGTTGACTCATTGGAAAAGACTCTGATGCTGGGAGGGATTTGGGGCAGGAGGAGAAGGGGACGACCGAGGATGAGATGGCTGGATGGCATCACTGACTCGATGGGCATGAATATGAGTGAACTCCGGGAGTTGGTGATGGACAGGGAGGCCTGGCGTGCTGCGATTCATGGGGTCGCAAAGAGTCGGACACAACTGAGTGACTGAACTGAACTGAACTGAAAGATGTTCACTCACCTCTCTGGGGTCATGGAGGTGTTAAGAGGTTGAGATTGGAATTCGGCCTGTCTTAAAAGCTCCAGGTTTCCTGACTCCATCACCTTTTGATAAATGGTAACTATCATTATTGCCCCATCCTCACTTGAAGCCAGTATAAACAATGATTAAGCATAGGGTTAAGGAACCAGACTCAGGTTTTAATCCAATTCCTTTCTTTCCAATAAGTGGCAGCTATATAACTATGGTGTTGGAGAAGACTCTTGAAAGTCCCTTGGACAGGAAGGAGATCAAACCAGTCAATTCTAAAGGAAATCAGTCCTGAATATTCATTGGAAGGCCTGATGCTGTGGCTGAAGCTCCAATACTTTGGTCACCTAATGCAAAGAACTGACTCATTTGAAAAGACCCTGATGCTGAGAAAGATTAAAGGTGGAGGAGAAGGGGACGATAGGGGATGAGATGGTTGGATGGCCTCACCGACTCGATGGACATGAGTTGGAGCAAGCTCCGGGAGTTGGTGATGGACAGGGAAGCCTGGTGTACTGTAGTCCATGGGGTTGCAAAGAACTGGACACGACTGAGCTACTGAACTGATGTGATGTTGGATGAATTCCTTAATGTCTCTGTTCCTTAGTTTCCCTATTTGTAAAATGAGGATCTAGTCTATAGGGTTGTTGTGAGGGTATTTGGTAAGTAAGCCTCAATACTTTTGCACTTTACACACTAGTCAGTCTATCATACCAAGTTAGAGTGAATTCTAGGTCTTATCTTGGCCATGTTGCAGAAGATTATATGAAAGAGTTTTTTTTTCTTTTTTAGTATTTTCCCTGAATCTAAGGTGCTGTTGCAGGAAAGGTGAAGAGCAATGGAAACAAAGGTTAGTTATGCCTTCAAGGTTCTTCTGGCCCAAGTTGGTCTTTCCTTTAACAGGAAGTAGACTCTCTCAAGTTCTCCAGCTCCCAGAATGTCTGAAATTTCATAAGTTGAAGGAGAAGATGGGCCAGTATCTGAAGAGTACCTTATCAGGCTCTTGTGATATGCTTGGCTAGCATAGTTTTGAAGAGGCTAGCATGCTTTCAGTTTTCTGGTGATCTAACTGCTTTAAAGAAGAAAGCCCAATGCTAATAAGGCATTCATAATGTAATGTCATGTGATGGGAAAGCTGAGAAATGTATGCTGTTGAGGTATTGTAGATCATTGTATACTGTTTATTTGAAAGAAAGATTTTAAGGTATAAAAGCGGATAATGCTAGTGAAACTAATGAACAATTGTGTGCATGTGTGTGTGTGTGCATGCATGTGTGTGTATGTTTGTGTGTTAAATGCTTTTAGCTCTTTTTTTTGATACTAAATCTAAGGAATGACCTTTTAAAGACCGTTTTTATATATTTTATCTTTCTGAAGGGGAAAAACTGTCATTAAAAACATGAAATATAACTTACTATATTTGAGTTCAGTAAGCTAAAGTTTGACAAATTTCTCATAGTCTCAGCTCTCTTAACAGAAGCAATTCACAGGTCTACTTCTAGGCCTTCATAACACTTCATTCTTTGTTATGGAAGAAAGTATTTGCTCCTTTCTTTCTCTCCTTCATGCTTACTGTGCATGAACTGAGCACAAGTGCCAACCTGAGGCAGAACCACAGCTTGGGTTAGACTTTCTATCTCAAGCTACTGGTTTCCTGCTTCTTCTACCTCTATCAAGAGTTGTATTCTTGACTAAATGAGCTAATACCAGTTGGGCTTTACTTACCTGATTTAAAGTATGTCTGCTACAGGTCAACATTGTACTAAAATATAGTTTTATTAACCATGGCTTTAATGTAGTACTGAATAAAGTCTACATAGATAGGACAGAAATTTTACATGCCTATAAACGAGTATATAGAAAAATCAGACCTGTGATGAGCTGAACTTACAAAATTGATTAAAAACTAACTATTTAAATGGCAAAGGAACCCTTCACTTTGTTCAAATGTGCCTTTAAAAAGTAATAGTAATGTCATATATTTACATAATGGGAAAGGCTTTGCAGATGAGATACATATTATCTTATTTGCTTCTCTCAGTGTTCCTGTGAACTAAGTGCAGTAGTGACTGCATGCCTTATGGATGAGAAAAATACAAATCATCCTTAGCAATTTGAAATGTGGTTACCTTTACAAAAAGTCAACTCTTCACAACTTTAGGTGCATAGTCTATTGTGAAAAATATGCCTACATGTGTTTACTTATTATATGAATAGTTAGTGTTCTGGTTATTTCTTGCTATGTAATAAGTTAACCCTAAACATGGGGGCTTAAAGTGCCATGTTATTATATCTCATGTATTTTTGGTTAATGGTTTGAATAGGGCTCAGCTGGATGATTGTTTCATGTGGAGTCAGTTGAGATCACTAGGGATTCTCAGCTGGCAGATAACTGGTCTAGAGATTCTAAGATTCATTTACAAATTTAGTTCCTAGGCTAGATGCCTGATCTTGGCTTCTGGAGTACTTCTTGTCAACTAGAATGAATCTCTTCAACATAACATGATGTAGTCGAGGATTCAGGGCTCCCAGAAATGGCATTCCAAGAGAATGTAAGGTGAGGTTGTCAGTACCTTAAGCCTGGGTCCAACAACTGGCCCACTCTCACTTCTGCCATATTCTGTTGACCAAAGCAAAGCACCGAGCTCACCCAGATCCAAGGGGAGGGAATATATACTCCACTTCTTCATGGAAGCAGAGAATTTGTCACAACATTTAATCTGTCACAGTATATTCTTTGATCATTGATTATTTACATTCCTTCCCTATGCAAAAACACCTTCACTCTCTCTGAAGTACTCCCCAATTCTCATCTCATAACAATATCAGGATCCAGGCATCATCAAGAGCAGGCTTAAGATCCAGGTTCTTGTCATTCAAATCAGGTACAGGGATGAATGAGACACTTGACATCTGTTTCTAGGAGTATGGGTCCTCTCAGTCTGAAAACCTGAGAACTAAAGAAACAGGTTATTTCCCCTGTCATACAATGTTGAGATGGAGGTAAGACATAGGCAACAGGTGTTCCTATGAAAAATGGAGAGACTAGAAAGCACAGAGCAGTCTCTAGTCTACAGCATTTCTGAAATCTTACTGGTCACACATTTTATTCTTCAACTAAGCTTCAGTCCTGCCTCCTAGGAATTATGCAGAATATAACAAAATAATATAAATAATTATTTATTATAATAATTAAGCAGTTCCTATTTTTTCACCTCACCTTTATTTATTGATATCATATCATGTGCCTAAAAATAAAAAATCATTTGGCATTCCTTTTGGAAATCCAAATCCAGCTCAATCCAGTTCATATGTCTGTTTTCTATTGTGTATATTACCATAGGCAAAAACACTACCAAAATTTCTGCTACTTCATAACCAGGATCAACTTTTCTCCAGTTTCCAATAACAGTCACTGCACTATCTTCTTAAGTATTCACCAATAGTTTCCTTCAGGTCCTCCCAGCTTTCACTAACAAAGTCCTAAAAGTCTTTTCAGTTCTGCCCATTGTCTGCTTCCCAAACCACTACTACATGGTTTCACTTATTGTTATGATAGCACTCTACTTCCAGGTAGAAAATTCTGTTCATTATCTTTTGCTGCATAATATATTATTCCAAGACTCAGTAGCTAAATGTAACAACCATTTCTCATACATCAGGATTTTATCGCATAGGAATTCAGGCATGGCTCAGTTCAGTGATACTTCAGCTTCATGCTAAATTAGGTAAGGTTGTTCAGTGACCTTCAGCAGGTGAATAGGCCTGTCTGGAGGGTTTAGGATGTTTTCATTCACAGGAGCATCGCCATGGCAGTTTTTCCTGAAAGGTGGACTGTTGGCTGGAGTGCTGATTTCATTGCCTTTCTAACATGGTGGGTCCAAGGCAATAGCACTTCTTACACACTGATCCTGGGTTTCCGGAGAGAATATTCTAAGAGACAGGAAGTGAGAGTTGCCAGTTTCTTAAAGCCTAGGCCTGGAATCTGGCCCAGCTTCACTTCTCTATTCTATTGGCCAAACAGTCATAGATTCAAGGGCATGCAAAATAGAGTCAATATCTCGATGAAAGGAATGTCCAAATATTTAGTGCTACAGGAGATAATGTTTAGTTTATTTATTTTGAATTATTTACTCATACTTATGGTGCTGACTGACTCAATGGGCAAACTCAGGATTAGGAATTAGATGTTCAAGCTTCTGCTTCATTTCTCCTACTACTTAGCTACATTTGAGCTGAGGTAAATCATCTTTGGATTTCAGTTTCCACCACAAAGTAAATGGAGATGAGGCTAACTGTTGGCATCCACTAACTCAATGATGTTGTGTCTGTTTAAAGGTAGGAATTACTCAGGAAGTAAAATAATAAATTATTATAACTAGTTGGACCAAAACAAATTCACCAAATTTTTCTACTAAGAGTGAAAATTGGGTCTTGGTTTTATGGACAGTAAGGCCACATGGGAACTCTGGAACACGCACAACACTCACACTTTAAACACCTAATTCCATGCCATGGCATATGTTTTTTCTGTCTTCCCTGTATGCCAGGCAATGTACATTTTCCCATTGAATCTTTGCAACACTCTTTTGAGGTAGATGTTATATTAACATTTTAATCACGTTTTCTAAAACATTTTTGTTCTGGAGTTTAAATTCTAACACATCTTTTGCATATTTATACATAATACATCTTAAAAGAATCTAATGAAAAGTTTAGCAGAGTCTGTAGGGGTTTTGTTTAAATTCTATGAAAATCTTCCCTTTTCATTTTGCACAAATATTCTTGCAAAATGAGATAAAAGCAGATTTATGAAGATATCAAAATGATATAACTAAGGGGAGGGAGAAAAAGTAAAAGAGGCAGAAAAATTAAAAGAAGCTAGTTTTACTTACAGAAGCCAGAAGGAAGACAGAGTGGTTCGTACTGTGGGAGGAAAGTGACCCTTCTATGCTATTAACTAAGAACTAGGTGTGCAATCTTGAAGGACTTCTTCCCTTTCTAGGTCAAGTTTCCATTTGTATCAAATGGTAGGGTGGGATAAGGGGGACTCTAAAATTCTCCTCAACTTTGATATTTTTTTTATCACTCCAATAAAGGGGTCTCTTAGTGCGCCAGCTGCCGCCGCCAGCTGTGCTTAGTGCAATGAAGACAGGCAATGCCAAAGAATGCTCAAACTACCGCACAATTGCACTCATCTCACATGCTAGTAAAGTAATGCTCAAAATTCTCCAAGCCAGGCTTCAGCAATACGTGAACCGTGAACTTCCTGATGTTCAAGCTGGTTTTAGAAAAGGCAGAGGAACCAGAGATCAAATTGCCAACATCCGCTGGATCATGGAAAAAGCAAGAGTTCCAGAAAAATATCTATTTCTGCTTTATTGACTATGCCAAAGCCTTTGACTGTGTGGATCACAATAAACTGTGGAAAATTCTGAGAGAGATGGGAATAAAAGACCACCTGACCTGCCTCTTGAGAAATCTGTATGCAGGTCAGGAAGCAACAGTTAGAAGTGGACATGGAACAACAGACTGGTTCCAAATAGGAAAAGGAGTATGTCAAGGCTGTATATTGTCACCCTGCTTATTTAACTTATATACAGAGTACATCATGAGAAACGCTGGGCTGGTAGAAGCACAAGCTGGAATCAAGATTGCTGGGAGAAATATCAATCACCTCAGATATGCAGATGACACCACCCTTATGGCAGAAAGGGAAGAGGAACTCAAAAGCCTCTTGATTAAACTGGAAGAGGAGAATGAAATAGTTGGCTTAAAGCTCAACATTCAGAAAACGAAGATCATGGCATCCAGTCCCATCACTCCATGGGAAATAGATGGGGAAACAGTGGAAACAGTGTCAGATGTTATTTTTTTGGGCTCCAATATCACTGCAGATGGTGATTGCAGCCATGAAATTAAAAGACGCTTACTCCTTGGAAGAAAAGTTATGACCAACCTAGATAGCATATTCAAAAGCAGAGACATTAGTTTGCCGACTAAGGTCCGTCTAGTGAAGGCTATGGTTTTTCCAGTAGTCATGTATGGATATGAGAGTTGGACTGTGAAGAAGGCTGAGCACCGAAGAATTGATGCTTTTGAACTGTGGTGTTGGAGAAGACTCTTGAGAGTCCTTTGGACTGCAAGGAATTCCAACCAGTCTATTCTGAAGGAGATCAATCCTGGGATTTCTTTGGAAGGAATGATGCTAAAGCTGAAACTCCAGTACTTTGGCCACCTCATGCGAAGAGTTGACTCATTGGAAAAGACCCTGATGCTGGGAGGGATTGGGGGCAGGAGGAGAAGGGGACGACAGAGGATGAGATGACTGGATGGCATCACTGACTCGTTGGCGCAAGTCTGAGTGAACTCCAGGAGTTGGAGATGGACAGGGAGGCCTGGCGTACTGCGATTCATGTGGTCGCAAAGAGTTGGACATGACTGAGCGACTGAACTGAACTGAACTGAAAGGGGTCTCACATGCTAGTAAAGTAATGCTCAAAATTCTCCAAGCCAGGCTTCAGCAATATGTGAACCGTGAACTTCCTGATGTTCAAGCTGGTTTTAGAAAAGGCAGAAGAACCAGAGATCAAATTGCCAACATCCACTGGATCATGGAAAAAGCAAAAGAGTTCCAGAAAAATATCTATTTCGCTTTATTGACTATGCCAAAGCCTTTGACTGTGTGGATCACAATAAACTGTGGAAAATTCTGAGAGAGATGGGAGTACCAAACCACCTGACCTGACTCTTGAGAAATATATATGCAGGTCAGGAAGCAACAGTTAGTACTGGACATGCAACAACAGACTGGTTCCAAATAGGAAAGGGAGTATGTCAAAGCTGTATATTGCCACCCTGCTTATTTAACTTCTATGCAGAGTATATCCTGAGAAACGCTGGGCTGGAAGAAGCACAAGCTGGAGTCAAGATTGCCGAGAGAAATATCAATAACCTCAGATAAGGAGATGACACCACCCTTATGGCAGAAAGTGAAGAGGAACTCAAAAGCCTCTTGATGAAAGTGAAAGAGGAGAGTGGAAAAAGTTGGCTTAAAACTCAACATTAGAAAAACTAAGATCATGGCATCTGGTCCCATCACCTCGTGGCAAATAGATGCAGAAACAGTGACAGACTTTATTTTTTGAGGCTCCAAAATCACTGCAGATGGTGACTGCAGCCATGAAATTAAAAGATGCTGGCTCCTTGGAAGAAAAGCTATGACCAACCTAGATAGCATATTCAAAAGCAGAGACATTACTTTTTCAACATAGGTCTGAAAGCTATGGTTTTTCCAGTGGTCATGTATGGATGTGAGTGTTGGACTATAAAGAAAGCTGAGCACCAAAGAATTGATGCTTTTGAACTGTGGTATTGTAGAAGATTCTTGAGATTCCCTTGGACTGCAAGGAGATCCAACCAGTCCATGCTAAAGGAAATCAGTCCTGGGTGTTCATTGGAAGGACTGATGCTGAAGCTGAAACTCCAATACTTTGTCCACCTGATGCAAGGAACTGACTCATTGGAAAAGATCCTGATGCTGGGAAAGCTTGAAGGCAGGAGGAGAAGGGGATGAATGAGATGGCTGGATGGTATCACTGACGCAATGGACATGAGTTTGAGTAGGCTCTGGGAGTTGGTAATGGACAGAGAAGCCTGGCAGGCTGCAGTCCATGGGGTCGAAAAGAGTCAGATATGTCTGAGTGGCTGAACTGAACCGAATACAATAGAGGAAAGTTCAGTTCAGTTCAGTCGCTCAGTCATGTCCAACTCTTTGCAACCCCATGAATCGCAGCACACCAGGCCTCCCTGTCCATCACCAACTCCCGGAGTTCACTCAGATTCACATCCATCGAGTCAGTGATGCCATCCAGTCATCTCATCCTCTGTCGTCCCCTTCTCTTCCTGCTCCCATCCCTCCCAGCATCCGAGTCTTTTCTAATGAGTCAACTCTTCACATGAGGTGGCCAAAGTACTGGAGTTTCAGCTTTAGCATCATCCCTTCCAAAGAAATCCCAGGGAGGATCTCCTTCAGAATGACTGAGTAAAGAAAAGAAACTTCCCATGTGGGCAATATATATAAGTAGTGTATCAGTTCAGTTCAGTTCAGTTGCTCAGTCGTGTCTGACTCTTTGCCACCCCATGAATCACAGCATGCCAGGCCTCCCTGTCATTCACCAACTCCTGGAGTTCACTCAGACTCATGTCCATCAAGTCAGTGATGCCATCCAGCCATCTCATCCTCTGTTGTCCCCTTCTCCTCCTGCCCCCAATCCCTCCCAGCATCAGAGTCTTCGCATGAGGTGGCCAAAGTACTGGAGTTTCAGCTTTAGCATCATCCCTTCCAAAGAAATCCCAGGGAGGATCTCCTTCAGAATGGACTGGTTGGATCTCCTTGCAGTCCAAGGGACTCTCAAGAGTCTTCTCCAACACCACAGTTCAAAAGCATCAATTCTTCAGTGCTCAGCCTTCTTCACAGTCCAACTCTCACATCCATACATGACTACTGGAAAAACCGTAGCCTTCACTAGATGGACCTTAGTTGGCAAAGTAATGTCTCTGCTTTTGAATATGCTATCTGGGTTGGTCATAGCTTTTCTTCCAAGGAGTAAGCGTCTTTTAATTTCATGTCTTCAGTCACCATCTGCAGCAATTTGGGAGCCCCCCAAAATAAAGTCTGACACTGTTTCCACTGTTTCCCCATCTATTTACCATGAAGTGATAGGACTGGATGCCATGATCTTCATCTTCTGAATGTTAAGCTTCAAGCCAACTTTTTCACTCTCCTCTTCCACTTTCATCAAGAGGCTTTTGAGTTCCTCTTCCCTTTCTGCCATAAAGGTGGTGTCATCTGCATATCTGAGGTTATTGATATTTCTCTCAGCAATCTTGATTCCAGCTTGTGCTTCTACCAGCCCAGCGTTTCTCATGATGTACTCTGTATATAAGTTAAATAAGCAGGGTGACAATATACAGCCTTGATGTACTCTCTTTCCTATTTGGAACCAGTCTGTTGTTCCATGTCCACTTCTAACTGTTGCTTCCTGACCTGCATACAGATTTCTCAAGAGGCAGGTCAGGTGGTCTTTTATTCCCATCTTTCTCAGAATTTTCCACAGTTTATTGTGATCCACACAGTCAAAGGCTTTGGCATAGTCAATAAAGCAGAAATAGATGTTTTTCTGGAACTCTTTTGCTTTTTCCATGATCCAGCAGATGTTGGCAACTTGATCTCTGGTTCCTCTGCCTTTTCTAAAACCAGCATGAACATCAGGAAGTTCACGGTTCATGTATTGCTGAAGCCTGGCTTGGAGAATTTTGAGCATTACTTTACTAGCATGTGAGATGAGTGCAATTGTGCAGTAGTTTGAGCATTCTTTGGCATTGAACTCTGGGAGTTGGTGATGGACAGGGAGGCCTGGTGTGCTGCGATTCATGGGGTCACAAAGAGTCGGACACGACTGAGAAACTGAACTGAAACTGAAATCATCAAGATATATACTTCAGAAGCCAAATAGAAAAAGATTTACAGATTTGACATGTTGTAGACTGAGAGAAAATGTATGTTACATATATGTTGGATGAGGTGAATATGTGAATATATACCATAAATCTATATATAATATGTCATGGCATGCTGTGCTAAGTAGCTTCAGTTGTGTCCGACTTTCTGCAGCCCTGTGGACTGTAACCCACTAGGCTCCTCTGTTCGTGTGATTCTCCAGGCAAGAATACTGGAGTGGGTTGCAGTGCCCTTCTCCAGGGATTGAACCTGGGTCGCTTATGTGTCTCCTGCTTTGGCAGCAGGGATCTTAATTGTGAGTGCCACCTGGGAAGCCCTTAATATATAATGTTACATATATGGTAGATGCTGAGTAAATATATACCATAAATCTATAAGTAATATATAGTGTTGTTACAGATCACTAGACAAACTCAATACAAACATGCAGAAAGGATATGCAAACAAAATACACCAAAAGAGATATACAAATGATCATGCGACATATGCCTAAGAAGAAAACATTACGATGAGATACCTTTCTTCACCCTGAACATTTTCAAAAGCTTTTCAAAAGATTAGCATTACCCATAAGGCATTTCTATTTGCAATTTTTTTAAGGAATCTCCACACTGTTCTCCATAGTGGCTGTACTAATTTGCATTCCCACCAACAGTGTAAGAGGGTTCCCTTTTCTCCACACCCTCTCCAGCATTTATTGCTTGTTGACTTTTGGATCGCAGCCGTTCTGACTGGTGTGAAATGGTACCTCATTGTGGTTTTGATTTGCATTTCTCTGATAATGAGTGATGTTGAGCATCTTTTCATGTGTTTGTTAGCCATTCGTATGTCTTCTTTGGAGAATTGTCTATTTAGTTCTTTGGCCCATTTTTTGATTGGGTCATTTATTTTTCTGGAGTTGAGCTGCATAAGCTGCTTGTATATTTTTGAGATTAGTTGTTTGTCAGTTGTTTGTCAGTCACTTTCTCCCATTCCGAAGGCTGTCTTTTCACCTTGCTTATAGTTTCCTTTGTTGTGCAGAAGCTTTTAATTTTAATTAGATCCCATTTGTTTGTTTTTGCTTTTATTTCCAGTATTCTGGGAGGTGGTATCTCTTTAAGATTCTATATAACCAAGATCTAGGACTCAGGACTTCCTGTGCCAACTATAGTGTCCTGCACAGAGCAGTGAGTTGTTCTGAGGGATTGCCTAGCCCTGGACTCACAGAGATGAGAAACTTGAGACCATCCATGAAGGTATCAAGGTTGACCTGGATGCCTGGTATGCTGGTTTAAACAGTTTCATGTTTTCTTTGTTAACACAGAAGGGACCAGGATCTGCCACTCTTTGTTCTCTGGTTTTATGTTAGTGACTCTTTTCCTCTTTGTTTATGAATATGTGATTCTGACAGCTGACAAAGGACATTCCAGGAACTTAGCTAGATCCCAAATAGTGCATGCTTTGGGAGTTTCTCTTCTAAGATTTGTCCAGTGACCCTGCTCTGGAGAAAACATTCAGGTAATACATTCCCCGTGGTAGTTCACTTCCCATCAACTCACCACTGGTGCCCTCATTAGGCTGTTTTTCTTTCTTTAGGTTTTAGTTTTTTTCCCTAGTCCATCCCAGCCTCCCACCACAGTGACTATACTGTCCATGAAGGAGGCTGGGTAACTGTCCCCTAAGACCATCTTAGGTTTATTTTTAGTGCAGGTAGTTTAGAAAAATTACTTTTCCTTGCTGACTGCATGGGGACTGTGTTAACTCTGACTTAGAATTCTGGACTTCTCAACATGGGATTGAGACTGAACAGGTAACTCATGCCTTCATCTTTAAGATGGGGCAATCACATTACAATGAGGATGAAAGACTTGCCAAGAGTTACCCAGACATCCAATTGTAAGACTGTTTTTCTTTGGTCTGTTGGTCTCAGATCCATAAGATGTTTAACTGTGTAAAATTGCAAGTTAGTCTGACTAAATTGGACAGCTTGCAGATAAAAACCCCACTCCCTAAATCCCAATTGATCCCTTGAGCCATCCATACTCATTAAAATGTTATTATTACTATCAAGCTACATGCTCAAAAATTATTTCCCTTGGGAACACACACCAAACGCAGACAAAAAGATTACTATTTTTTTTTTTTTTTACTCACTCGATACCCTTTGTCCCAGCTTTCCTGTTTGTTCCTTCCTTTCTCATTTTATGTCTCATTCTAAATGATATTGAAATGCTGTGATCTCTGTAGTCCCCTATCTACTATTAGGATGAACCATATGAAACTGCTGGTGGGTCAGCTAGTTTTGACCTACAAGTGTGGTTAATTTCTGGTAATTTCATATGGTTTGCTCTAAATCATTTAGAATTAGATAGCAAATCATGAAAATTCTCATACAGAAAAAATGCAGATTATTGATCGAGTTAATGGCAACTCATTGATAATATGTAGTAGAGGTGAATGCATTGTTGTTCAATCACTAAGTTGTGTCTGATTCTTTGTGGCCCTGTGGATTGCAGCATGCCAGCCTTCCCTGTCCTTCACTATCTCTTGGAGTTTGGATGTACATTGAGACTCATGTACATTGAGTTGATGATGCCATCCAACCATCTCATCCTCTGTCACTCCCTTCTCCTCCTGCCCTTAATCTTTCTCAGCATCAGGGTCTTTTCCAATGAGTCAGCTCTTCACATCAGGTGGCCAAAGTATTGGAGCTTCAGCTTCAGCAACAGTCCTTCCAGTGAATATTCAGGGTTGATTTCCTTTAGGACTGACTGGCTTGATCTTGCTAAGGGACTCTCAAGAGTATTCTCCAGCATCAGTTTGAAAGCATCAACTTTTCAACACTCAGCCTTCTTTATGGTCCACTTCTCACATACATACATGATTACTGGAAAAACCATAGCTTTGACTACACAGACCTTTGTTGGCAAAGTGATGTCTCTGCTTTTTAATACACAGTCTAGGTTTGTCATGGCTTTTCTTCCAAGGAGCAAGAATCTTTTGATTTCATGGTTGCAGTCACTGGGGGGAGCCCAAGAAAATAAAATCTCCTGCTGTTCCCATTTTTTTTCCCCTCTATTTGCCATGAAGTGATGGGATGGGATGTCATGATCTTAGTTTTTTGAATGTTAAGTTTTAAGCCAGCTTTGTCTCTCTCCTCTTTCACCTTCATCAAGAGGCTCTTTAGTTCCTCTTGGCTTTCTGCTATTAGAGTATTATCATCTGCATATCTGAGCTTGTTGATATTTTTCTCAGCAACCTTGATTCCAGTTTGTGATTCATCCCGTTGCATGCATATCCAAGTTTTAAAATGATCTTTTTTTAAATGAAGATCAAATAGTGCATTAAATGAAAATTTTAATTTGGAAGAGAATTTCAACTCACAATAGCCAAAAAAAAAAAAAAAAAAAAAGGAGAAAAAAGTATACCTGAGCTGCACACAAGCATGTTAATATGTCAAGTCTCTGCCATGGCCATGACCACTACCTGGCATATGCTACTAGAAAACTGGCTCTTTATATTAATACATTTTCTCTCTGTCTTTCTCTTTCCCTTTTATCCTCCCTCCCTAATCTTTCATAGTCAGACTGAAAAAAGCAGTCTACACCCACTTTCTTCATGTTCTGTCTCTTACTCATTGTGTAACACATTGTAATCTGGTTTCTGTCCCCAACACTCCACAAAACTATTTTTGCCAAGGTCGCTAATGACCTTTGATTGGCAAATTCAATAGAAGCTTTTTTATCTTTATCTTACTTAACTTTCCTGTTGCATGTGACAGGATGGGCCAAGATTTGCTTCTTCATATTTCATCTCTTTCCCTGACTTTCATGGTTTCTTTTTCTCTTCATTGTGTCTCAGGACACAGCACAGTGTAGGCATCAGAAAGTACTTAATCTATGTTTGTTGAGTGAATGAAAGAATGAACTGATGTAATTGCAACACTTCGTTAATTATTAGTCACTGCCAATAATCAATTTAATCCTCACTTCCAGCAACTTCTTTACCTCACCCCCTGCCACATACATTTTTAATCACATATAAGTTGCAGGGTGCCACCTTCTTTATGTTCCCATCCCAGAAATCCTACTAGATGTTGTGGGTAAGGCAGGCTAGACTGAGGAAGCTGCTAGTTCCTTTTCATATGGTTTCCTCTAATTCTGAGCATTATAAATATGCTGGGTCATCAGTCATGTTTTTTGGTAACTCCTAACTCTTAGGAAAAAAAGATTTATGCCCTTTTTCTTTACTCCCCAGGATGTATCATTTAGAGATCCAATAAAGTGTGTCCACAAACAGCCACTTGTTGCTTGCTTAGACGTATGGCCTGACAAAAAGACAGGGGAAAAAACCCAACACAGGACTCTAGGAGAACAAAAGAAAGGCACTGACAGAAAATGTGACACACACGCACACACTTTATGCATGTTTAATTTCTGTTGTTTTGGTTGGAAAACAGCTGCAGGTGTCCTCTAATTATAACCCCATTTTCACAAATATCAACTGTCATATTTAATCTGTTATATTCACCATATAGTCTACTGTTACAGCACATTTCTTTCATTACAAATTTAGTAGCAGAGTTTCGAATGCTCAAGCTAACATTCAGGCTAGTCAATTAATGCATTATTTACAAGTTAAATGTTATTAAAAAAAGGTTCTTAATTTGCTAATGATTTAGTAGGCCCAAGGCAATACTCCGATTTTTTTTTTCATTGAAAATGGAAGAATATTTAGAACCATTGAGGTGGGGAGGGATGTCATGGACATTTCGGCTTCTCTCAACATTTTCCGATTTTCTTTTCTGCTTTCTTCTTTATTCTGTGTTGTTTTTGATGCCTATACTAACCAGTTGTGGCAGGAGTGAGAAGAAAGATGTATGAAAAATAAAAACAGCATAAATGCCATTGTGAGTGGTGTTTTTAAAAATCACCAGGCAGTATGGAATGGCTCAATACACATGTTCCCCATACAATTCAGTGTATTTTGATTTACCGTGCCATTTCCACAGCACAGCAGGTTAAGAAGGTTAGAAGTCAAGGAAATTAAACGTTATTAGCATTCCACTGTTGTCAGGCTACAAAAACAGAATATATGTCTTTTCAAATAAGCTTGAGAAATTAAGAGTTCCTAAGGTTCAAGGGCCCCAGAATCATCACTGAAATCTGGATTTTGTTCTTGTAATTTTTTTCTTCTTTCTCATTTGACCTAGATCGTGTTTTAAATCCATATTTCATGTTCCATAATTCCATGACACGCTACTTATTTATGAAAGATACTGTAGGGTGAACTCTTTGATGACCAAGGATTCTGGATTCATAAAGCCTCTTACCTTGTTTTCATGCCTTTCTCTCCAGCTGTCTTCTTGGGCTAGAGTCAACCCTTTGTCCTCTCTATTTCTCTCCTGTCTTCTCAAAAACTTACCCAAGATCCACCTTCTTAATGAAATCTTGCTAAGATGAAGTCTAGTTCATAACGTTCTTTCCCATTCCTGCATCCTTATAGCTTTTCATGTCTGTGTCACAGTCACTCAGGTTCCCTGGTGGCTCAGACTGTAAAGATTCTGCCTACAATCTGGGAGACCTGGGTTTGATCCCTGGTTTGGGAAGATCCCCTGGAGGAGGGCATGGCAACCCACTCCAGTATTCTTGCCTGGAGAATCCCCATGGATTGAGGAGCCTGGTGGGCTACAGCCCATGGGGTCACAAAGAGTCAGACACCCCTGAGCCACTAAGCACAGCACACTTACTCAAGAATATGTTCCCCTGGACTTTCTCTACAATTGTTTCTCTATAGGACAAGCAATAGAGTCAGAGAGACCTGCCATTTATTGATGGTGTGGCTTAGGGCAAATGATTTCTTTTATCTAGGTCTCCCTTTTCTTCTCTCTTAAATGAAGATGAAAACCCTTATTGTGAGAACTTGGAATGTGAAGTCAATTGGGCCTTAGAAAGCATCACTACAAAGCTAGTGGAGGTGATGGCATTCCAGTTGAGCTATTTCAAATCCTGAAAGATGATGCTGTGAAAGTGCTGCACTCAATATGCCAGCAAATCTGGAAAACTCAGCAGTGGCCACAGGACTGGAAAAGGTCAGTTTTCATTCCAATCCCAAAGAAAGGCAATACCAAAGAATGCTCAACTACCACACAGTTGCACTCATCTCACATGCTAGTAAAGTAATGCTCAAAATTCTCCAAGCCAGGCTTCAGCAATATGTGAACCGTGAACTCCCTGATGTTCAAGCTGGTTTTAGAAAAGGCAGAGGAACCAGAGATCAAATTGCCAACATCTGCTGGATCATGGAAAAAGCAAAAGAGTTCCAGAAAAATATCTATTTCTGCTTTATTGACTATGCCAAAGCCTTTGACTGTGTGGATCACAATAAACTATGGAAAATTCTGAGAGAGATGGGAATAAAAGACCACTTGACCTGCCTCTTGAGAAATCTGTATGCAGGTCAGGAAGCAACAGTTAGAAGTGGACATGGAACAACAGACTGGTTCCAAATAGGAAAAGGAGTCTGTCAAGGCTGTATATTGTCACCCTGCTTATTTAACTTATATGCAGAGTACATCATGAGAAATGCTGGGCTGGAAGAAACACAAGCTGGAATCAAGATTGCTGGGAGAAATATCAATAACCTCAGATATGCAGATGACACCACCCTTATGGCAGAAAGTGAAGAGGAACTAAAAAGCCTCTTGTTGAAAGTGAAAGAGGAGAGTGAAAAAGTTGGCTTAAAGCTCAACATTCAGAAAACGAAGATCATGGCATCTGGTCCCATCACTTCATGGGAAATAGATGGGGAAACAGTAGAAACAGTGTCAGACTTTATTTTTTCGGGCTCCAAAATCACTGCAGATGGTGACTGCAGCCATGAAATTCAAAGACGCTTACTCCTTGGAAGAAAAGTTATGACCAACCTAGATAGGATATTCAAAAGCAGAGACATTACTTTGCCGACTAAGGTCCGTCTAGTCAAGGCTATGGCTTTTCCTGTGGTCATGTATGGATGTGAGAGTTGGACTGTGAAGAAGGCTGAACGCCGAAGAATTGATGCTTTTGAACTGTGGTGTTGGAGAAGACTCTTGAGAGTCCCTTGGACTGCAAGGAGATCCAACCAGTCCATTCTGATGGAGATCAACCCTGGGATTTCTTTGGAAGGAATGATGTTAAAGCTGAAGCTCCAGTACTTTGGGCACCTCATGCGAAGAGCTGACTCATTGGAAAAGACCCTGATGCTGGGAGGGATTGGGGGCAGGAGGAGAAGGGGACGACCGAGGGTGAGATGGCTGGATGGCGTCACGGACTCAATGGATGTGAGTCTGAGTGAACTCAGGGAGTTGGTGATGGACAGGGAGGCCTGGCGTGCTGCGATTCATGGGGTCGCAAAGAGTCGGACACGACTGAGCGACTGAATGGAACGGAATATACACATATTACAGCATGCATAATGAGGCTCGGGGTCTCCTGGGAGCCAGCCCTTCTGGCGTCTCGGACTTGGTGGCTGCTCTCTGTCCTCGTCTCCCGCTGTTAACGGCTGTGCCCTGCTCCCTTCTCTCCTCGGAGACACACACACCCTGTGAACTGCCCAGCTTCTTTGCAACGTGGACTCTGTCCCTTCTTTGTCCCCAACTCCACGGATGCCTGCTGAGCGTCATTCTCCACCTAGCCTTGCAATCCCGTTTCAGAAACTAAGGAAATGCACCGAATCTGAACTTTCCAGCCACAGTGATACTACTCATCAGAGGCCCCTCTTCAGCATAACCTCCAGGATGTGACAGAGCGAACAAACGCCTGTGTCCCGATAACTTGACAAAATGACCCAACGTGAGTAAAACACCCTCACCCAGCAAACACGTCAACTGAGCTGCCACCTGAGCGGGTGACAAACACGCACACTCGTGATGGAAGCGGATCCTAAGAATTAAGAGTAGGGGCGTGGCCTCCCCGAATGGCCGTTCTCAATCATTACAATGAAAACAGGAAGCCAGCTGAGCTGCAGCGGGAGACAAATGACCCTCGCACTTCGGTTTAGCGTTGTTCTAAAACTACAATTTACAATTCAGCAATATCTTTTTTTTTTTTAATGTAGTCACTACAACACAAGCATGCCTCTTTGTTATCGAACTGCATCTGCAGGCAAAGCACGCTTTAGCTAGGAGAATATAAGGTCTAGGGAACTGAAACTCATTTTTCAAATTCAAATGAAATGAAAAGGAGAATAAAGGTGCATTTTATTCACATGCAAAAAAAATGTAACTGCAAGCTGACCTCAGGTCCTCACCTCAACCTGGTAAATGACGTATGTAACTTGTCCCCAAGTGGTTTCAAGATTACTCTTTCAAGTTACACGACTGTGCGGTAGAACCAAATCCGCCGTGAACCAAATGCAGTGCCGTTTGCCTTCATGCTTAAGGAAATGGTATATTCTGCATTCGACAGCAGGGCTTCTCAACCTTGGCTCTGGTGACCTCCAAATGGTCTTGGGGCAAGAAACTGCCTCCCTGAGGCCACCACCCAAGGCATTATGCACACAGGCTCTGCCTGACGAGGCTGGCACTCCTGCAGGGCGGGGAGGGGGCAGAGGGCTGCCAGCCTCTGATCTCACCTGAGGTCCCCCGGATCTCTGTACTCTTCACCGCACACAACCACACCAACGGGAGCTGGGTTCCCAAGCTCGGCGGGGCATGCACCCACGTAACAGATTAAAATTAGGCACCCTAATCATTAAACTGTCACTGTGAGACCGGGAGTACCATTTTTTTTTTAGAAAATGAATAGGAGAATTAATGGATTTCTTTATTTGCTTCAATGTGATCGTCAGCCTGTCTTTTATTATCGAGGCAGTCATAAAAAAATGCTTCGGCCACATATGCAAATTAAATCATTAGTATTTTCCCAGTTACAGTGACTGCTTGTTTATATTGCTGATCTCTTCTCCCAATTTTGTTCCTTTAATATTGGCTGCTCAGTCGTGCCCCGACTCTTTGCGACCCCATGGACGCTAGCCCACCAGGCTTTTCTGTGCATGGGATTCTCCAGGCAGGAATCCTGGAGTGGGCTGCCATTCCCTTCTCCAGGAGGCTCTTCCTGACCCAGGGATGGAACCCAGGTCTCCTACATTGCAGGCAGATTCTCTACTGACTGAGCCACCGCGAAGGGCCAATTATTAATGATGCTGGAAATGCTTCAGTAAAACACCCTTAGGCCCTGCAAGAGAAATCCTCTCTACTCCCCACCTCTCTGACCCCAGAGCTGCAGGGCCACCCAGTGGTGACCCAGACGGCTCCCCAGGGACTGGACAGCGCCACCGCCACAGGGCCCTCCGCACGGCGGGCCCGCGGGACCTCAGGCGCAGAGGGCCACGGGCAGAGGGCCTCCCTGGCTCCTTCCCTGAGCTCCTAGCAATTGGGAGGCCAGGAGAAGCCAGCCCACCCCAGGTGGGAGCTTCAGGTAACAGCTTCTATTTTACCTAAGAAATCAGGTAAAGCATGCATCCTGCTTCAAAACACACCCACGTTACACGCATGTTTGTATTCACACTAAGGTGTCTCGCCCACTGATTTCGCTGGCTTCTGGCCGGGCTGCCAACGGCCAGGAAGACACGCCTACTTCTGGTGCCCACCACCCCCTCCTGCTGCTCCAGCAGCCTCCTGGGGCCCACCTTCCTGAGACCCTGCACTGCTCTGAGCCTCACTAAGCAGACTCGTCACTTACACTGCAACTCTGAGGCTTGAGTGTTCATGAGCAAACTCCCCTGTCCTGAGCGGGATCCCAAAAGAATGAGACTGGCTGTTGGGAGATGGAGCCAGAGGGGGAACAGATGTGATGGAGGCAAGGCCAGGGGCCAGCTCAGGGTCAGGGGCCAGGGGCAGGGACAGGGACGAGGGGCAGGGCAGGGACGGGACCCGGTTGCTTAACCACCCGGCCAGAACAGGTGCCTCAGTGCCTAACTTCTACGAAAATCACAGCAAAGTCCTCAACACACACACAGTCCATGGTGACGCCACAGAGAAATGTTTGCTTTCCAGTCCAACCACTGAAAGGCGGCCGGATAATCAATGACAACTGACTCCTTTCTGCCCCACGTGCAACCCAAGGCCACCAGCGCTGCAGCTGGAAGGCAAGTGCGCGCCCCGGTGCCCTGACCCAGCTCGGAGCGCTCAGTGGGGATGCGCCTGGACACTGGAGCCTGAGGAAGCCAGCCACGAGGCAGAAACAGGGGGCAGACGAAGCGAGGCTGCGGCGATCCACCCCAGAGTGTGGGCAGGCTGGAGGCAAGGACGGCCAACCAGAGCGTGTCAGCGGCTGACAGATGAGACCCGCGTGCACTTCTCAAGACGGGAAGCCACGAACACCCTGGGACAAGAAAGAGTGACCCGGACACCCTGTGCCCCCAGGCAAGGCCGGGAAGCTGTGGGGGCTGCTCGCGTCCCATCTCCCCTTTATCAGGACGCTTAACCTGGGCCTTGATGGGCTGAAAAGGTCCAGGAAGTCCCTAAAGTGGCATGCAAAATGGCATTTTTGAGTATGTCTCTCTCACAGGGAAACATTAATAAAACAGAAAATGACTCTGCATGGTTAAGACCCTAAAGGTGGGTCAGCTGTCTCAGAGACGGGCTACACTCCTGTCAATCCCAAGGGCCCCACCCCACCTCTGACCATTAAAGAGCACACTCAGAGAGTGTTTTCACAACAGCTTAAACAAAACCCCGAGTAAGGCAGTCCCTGGCGCAGGAAGGCCTGGCGACGCCCAGCTCCCCTCGGACCCCTAGAGCACAGGCCAGCACGGGCAAGGTGAGTCCAGGGGTGGGAGACGGCAAGGGCCCAGGCAGAGGGGCTCCTGCGGGGACCCCGTGCCCCGTTTCTGATCCCTCTCACCAGCCCAGACCCCTCGGCACTGCACGCAGTCCCCCGCGGGACTGGCATGGTCCCAGGCCCAGGGCCCCTCCTGCTGTGGGAGCAATCCCTCCCCCCAGCCCTTCAGGAGAAATCCCAACCCTCGGCTCCCCTAGTTCCAGGGCCCCCAAACCCCTTCATGTCATGGTGGGCAAAGAAAAGTGCCTACGCTCAGCACCGCCGCTGCCGCTGAGCAGCGGGGGAGACGGCCCAGAGCCGGCCCAGGCGATGGCGGGCCGGGACTGGAGGAGGCGGGCCCAGCTGCGGCTTGGCACCAGGCGGCCGTCCTGAGTCCGGAGCTGGAGCAGGGTCAGTCCTGGGGAAGCGCAGATGGCGCCCGTCCTCTGACGATGGGCCACAGGGAAGGGCCGGCGGCTCCCTGTGGGGCTCAGCTCAGGAGCCGGCCTCGCCCTAAGACGGGCGGGGGCACGCACACACGCCCGTTCCTGCGGACCCCGCCCTGGGCACGTCTAAAGGACAGTGCGACAGCAGGACGCGGAGGCCCCACTGAGATCCGCCCGCTCCTCGTGACGGCCCCCGGAGGGCACCGGCGGGCAGGAGAAGCAGGGGCCAGGGTCACAGGCTCCAGGAAGAGAAGACACCTTCCTTCACTCCCAAAGCTGAAGGGGGCCACCGCCTCCCCTCAAAGGCAGCCAGGAGCCTCCAACTCGGGCAGGAGCATGAGCCCGGGATGAGGGAGCGGCTCAGAGCTGCGACAAGACGCAGCCCTGCCCACGTCGGCACCACTCGGGGCCCTGCTGAGGCCAGGGCGCTCCGGCAGTCGGCGCTGGCAGAGCAAAGAACAGAGACAGGCAGCAGGAGCGGGTCACCGCACTCACATGACGGCTGCCCAGCCACAGGAGGAGCCACGC
>SJXQ01004162.1:197156-208832 GCA_006408695.1 Aepyceros melampus | reverse complement strand
AGCATCTGCTCAACTCCCTCCTCTCATGGAAAGCGTCCTGCGTGGGTGAGGTGCAGACTGCTTACAAATGCTTCTTGTTTAGTCACTCAGTCGTGTTTGGCTCTTTGTGACCTCGTGGACTGTACCCGCCAGGCTCCTCTGTCCAGGGAATTCTCCAGGCAAGAATACTGGAGTGGGTTGCCATTTCCTCCTCCAGGGGGTCTTCCCGACCCAGGGATGGCACCTGCATCTCCCGCGATGGCAGGTGGATTCTTTACCACTGAGCAACCGATCAACTAGAAACTTTCTAGAAAACAGGCTCCCTGTCTCCACCACCACCCTTCACCCTCCCCTGTCAAAGTCGGGGTGGGGGAACGGGGTAGCGGCGGGGCAGGGAGTCACCAAAACTGCTCTCCTCGAGTTTGAAAAAGACCACTGCTGCTAAGAGCACCATGGCAGCCAGCTGACGGTCGCTCCCAAAAGAGCACGCAGCTCCAGCAACCAGGGCACAGCCACCCTCCCACCTGGAAGGCCAGCTCGGGCATTTAGGCCCTAAGCGCTGACTTACTGTTTCAAGCTCAAACAGCAATCCAGCAGAAGCACTTGACCCACACAGAACACTTCATCAACAGTGGTGAACAAACACAGCCTAACATTCGTGTTTTTAAAGGGAGCAGACTCCAAAATGCTCAAAGACGTGACCGTATGAAGGCGTCAGGTTAGAACGATGAGGTTAAAGGAGAAAAGCCTAAACGACGTCATTACCTGTGACCTGAGACCAGCAGGGGAAGGAGCCTGTGGCGGAGGCAGCGGCTGGCCGCCGGGATCACGGGCCCCGGGCCTCCGGCCGAGGTCGCGCTGCGTGCTGCGGGCTGTGCCCGAGGGCCCCGTTGGCCACTTGACGGCTGCCAGTTTAAAGCAGTCCCTCCCCTCGTTCCTCTCTGCATCACAAATCCGCTTCCCTTGTGTTCATGGCATCTACTTAAGAGCATATGATCTCCGGAATCAGGAGTCCCCAGACTGAGGTGGGAGAAAGTAGGCAACCCAGCACTCGGGCAGATAGCGGGTGGCTCCTTGAAGTCAGGGGGCCAGCCCGCACCAGGCTCTCCACCTGGCCTCGTGCGGTACTCTGCAGCCAGCCGCTCACGCGGACACTGGCAGGCGCCGAGCACCAGGCCGGCAGCAGGCCCTCGGGGCCCCTCCGCCCCACGGAGGCCCCTGCCAGTGAGAAAGGTGACAGTCAACCGCCGATGTCGCAATGGGCCGCTGAAATTACACAGCAGATCCCGCTAGGGAGGAGGGAGAGGGTGTGAGGCCAAGCTCAGCGGGGACCGAAAGCGCTGCTTGACTGAGGGCCCAGAGGAGACACCAGATAAAGACAGGCAGTTCCAAGAACTGGGAACAGTGTGTGCAAAGGCCCAGGGGCCAAGAGGGTTTGCAGACGAGCAGGACAGGGGCTCGGGGTGAGGAGGCGGGACAGAGGGCAGACCGCCCGCCTTCCAGGATGCCACCGCACGGCAGGGCGCGAGCCTGGGATGGCGGGACGGGTCTGCCCTGGCCACGGCCGCCCAGGTACCATCTGCCCGGCGCAGACCCAGGAGGCCGGCACTGCCTGGGAGGGCGTACAAGAGCCAGAGGGGCAGACCCCTCGGTTCCTCAATGCTAAGCACACATATCAACTTACCAAGGACTTGGTTTTCCTCCCTTATAAATAATGAGGTTGAAGAGTATTCTCCCCTCCCCCATGGAAATATCAGACTTTTTAAGAGAAGGTATTACTATTAAAAAGCCATACATGCTTACAGAAACCATTTTTATATATTGTGTAAAATTTAAACAATATCACCAAACATAAAAGGGGCTTCCCTGATAGCTCAGTTGGTAAAGAATCTGTCTGCAATGGAGAAGACCCCAGTTCAATGCCTGGGTCGGGAAGACACCCTGGAGAAGGGATAGGCTACCCACTCCAGTATTCTGGACTGCAGAATTCCATGGACTGTATAGTCCCTAGGGTAGCAGAGTTGGACACGACTGAGTGACTTTCACTTAACAAACATAAAGGGACATGAAAGCTGCTCGCATCCCATTTTCCAGGCACCCAGAAGGCCACTGCTATCACTCTGGAGACCCGTGAACTCGGAAAGCAGAAAGGATGGGTCCCCTGGGTGCTGTCCCAGACCCCCTTTTCCCTTTCACTTAACACGCCGAACACTTCTGCTGCCCAGCAAGCCTGCAGAGATTTCCATGGGACAAAAACACCGAAATGTATTTAGTAAGTTTCGCCTCTATAAACGACGCAGCAATAACATGCACAGATTTCCACAGGATAAAAACACTGAATGCGTTTAGTAAGCATCGCCTTTATGAACAATGTAGCAAGACCATTCTTCCTAGGAATAAATTCCAATAAACAGAATGGCTGGAAGAAAAGGAATGGCCATTTTAAAATTTGACGCATAAACTTTTCCTGAGAGTAACCAAGTAATTAATAACTAATAATGGCCAAAGCTTACATATGCTTACGATGTGCCAGACTACTCTAAGCACTTTCCATATATTAGCTTATTTAAATTTCACAAAACCCATGGAAGGTAAGAATTACTATTATCACCATCAACAGCTGCTATCAAACTGCCTGTGCTGATATGGGGGCATAAGCAAATGCTTCCAGCTGAGGTTCTTTATTAGGAAAGCTGGGTCTTTTTATTGTCAGCCACTGCGATTCACAGATTCATATGCTCTGCTCATCATACAATAGGAATGTTCACCATTTTCTTATTGGTTTGTTAAAACTCTTTACATATTGACTATTAACCTTCTGTAAACATAATATGCTATAGAGTTTTGTTTTTTTTTCCTCCCTCTCTCTCACTATCCCTTAACTTCACTTATGGAATCTTCTGACAAGGAGAATTTTCTTTAACTCTTAAGAGTGTTAAATCTGTCAATATTTTCTTTAAAGTTTCTGGCTTACTGTTACAATATGAATGGATTAAGTCAGTGGTTCTTCCAAGTTTCTGGTCTTTGGGATGCTCTCTTCCAAGGCAATCCCTCTGGCTGCAGTGGGCGGGGAGCGCCGGGTGCCCCCACCCTCACCCGCCCGCAGGCGGCCCCAGGAGAGCCGAGCGTGGGCCAACCACCGCTGGTCGACAGGACCGTCCGGAACCTTCCCAGCACAGAACACAGCAAGAAACCCTAGGAAACACAGACGAACCTACGACCGCTCGACACCACCCAACACAACCACGCCTAAAAGGTGCTCCAAGCGCAAAGAGCAAAAAGGCTGTGCTCTCCCAAACACCTCCACGGACGATGCTGAGCGTCAGCTTCAAGACCATCAGGGGCCCAGACAGAGGCGTGGAAGAGGAGTCCGCTTCGGGGGCTTAACACAAACAGGGGCACCAGGCGCTACGTTTTCAGGTCCATCTCAGGCTCCTCCTCTGCAAAACAGGTGTGGTAAGAGGAGCCACCTCCCAAGGCCATGGGGAGAAATGGGGCACCCATGGTGACTACTCACGACAGCACATGGCCCCAGGTAGCTGCTCATTAAACGGTAGCTACTGGGCTAAGCTACACTCACAGCTGCCCCTTGAACACCGTGGGGGAGAGGGGTGCCAGCCTCGCAGACGGTGGAGAACCCAAGGATAACTTTATAGTCAGCCCTCCGTATCCACGGCTCCACAGCCCAGATTCAGACAACAGCAGATTGGGTAGTATTCACTGAAAAAACCCACGGATAAGTGGACCCACGTGCTTCAAGCTCACGCTGTTCAAGGGTCAACTGGACAAGTGCAATCATCTCCTCACTAGGAAAGAGAACCAGGCTGGCTCCACCTCTGCTGATACAGGGGCCAGTCTGCCCCCGCTGTGACGGGAGGCAACCTGTGTGGGGCCCTGGACCTTCACTGGAGAGGGCCAAGAAGGCCCGTCGGTCAGAAAAGGCAGCCAAGAGCCCACCCCGCTCCCAAAACAGAGCCACCTACCCCATCTCCTCAGTCACATGAGCCCAAGAGACGAAAATGACCTCCTAACAGAACTCGCTGATCTGAGCTCGGTGACGCGTCTCCCCAAAGAAACGGCCTGTGAACACACGTTGCTGAGGTGTGTGAGACGCAGCGTCACTTCTGACACAGGGCCCCCCATCTGACTTGAACCAGAGACCCTTTGCTTTTCTCTAACTCAAGGCCAAAAGACCCCAACCCACTGCACACTGCAACGTATCCCAACTGACCATCTGAGACTCAAACCAAGCCCCCTCCAGACTGGCTCCCCAGTCGCCACCCCAGGACCAGCAAGGGCCGTGACTCCGGCTGGAACAGTGGGGACTCCGGCTGAGCTTCGCAGGCCACGGAGCGAGGGAGCTTCCGCAGAGGTGGGGCAGCTGATCCCCAGCAGAGATTTCGGGTCCAGGGGGGCTGTCGTCCCGCCACCCCAGCAGAGCCGTACCCTGCTCTCTGGCATCTCCCCTACTCCCTCCATCAGGTACCAATCTATAGCTCAGGCAGCTTCTGAGCAATGAAAGCCCAGCCGTTTTCAATAGAGAACGGTAGGGATGGATTCTCCAGGAGTGATGAAATGTTTCTTCTGCTCTGGCAATTAAGACGGCACAAAGTCGCCTTTCCTCGGGTGCCACCCCCAACATCAAAGGATGAGAATTCAAAGCCATTCACGCTGCATTGAAACCTCACAATGCAGCTGGAAAATGGAAGTCGATTACTGGACATAAATATGCAGTAGTTAAAAGCAAAGAGTTAGAACGAAATTCAACTGCAGCAACCTCACGACGTGCAGAAACTTCCAGAACTGGAGTCCTCCTGGTAAACACGACGAGGGGTATCCTTAGAAAGCACACTTCTAGCCACTGAGCCAAGCTCCACGCTCTGGACCCACGTGGTGCAGGGGCCATGCTGTTCTGCCCATCTTGCTACAGTAACGGCCCCCAAGGCCTCCGAGAACATGGCATTTAGAGATTTTTATTTCTCATGGCTGTGAAGCTGCTGACCACAGAACATTCTCTCTTGGCTCAGGGCTGCTGAGGCCACATCTGTCCTTGGTCCCCAGGCCCTTCGGGCCTCCGCCCGTGCACACACCCCCAGCCCAGGGCTCTGCCAGGGGCGCTCCTGCTGCCAGTCGGATCACAGGAGAGAGAACTAACCCTAAAGAGGGCAGTGTTACATCTGCCTGCCGCATAAACCGGGCTTCTTTTCTGATTGATTACTGCTCTCTTTAGGAAGGTATTTAATCTTTAAAATAAAAGCCCAGAACACAGAAAGCTATACAAGTCTAACAATGTGTCAGGGTGTGTGTTTTTAAGGCAGGAAAATACTTCCCTCCCACACAAATGTGAGTTCTGGGGAAAGATGCCACAGAGCCCAGGGAGTAGAATATCTGGGAAAGCTTGATGGGTCTTAAAAATAGATAATTGAACACAGATTTGAGAATTCTCAGGAGCTACCTGAAAAATAAAATAAAATCTCACATATTTTTGATATCCAAAACTCCATTCTGATGAAACTTCTAAGAGGGTGGCATTTTGCATTTCCAATTATAATAGAGTAATTGTGTTGCCATAGTGACCGCAAAATTCTGCAATAACTTTTGTTGCTTTCTAATTGCTGTAGTGTATATTTGTGTACAAGCAGCTGAGTTTTCTTAATTCAATCCCTCTCCCTCCCCCTGCCTGTCCCCCTCCCCCAGTCACCACCACCACCTTTCCTGGCTCAACCCAAAGAAAATTATCAGAAGCAACTGAAACTCCAGGCCACCGATGATCACAGTACAAAAGAAAAAGTGAAACCAGGCCAAGGTGCAGACCCACCAGGACCACCCCAGCCTTGCTAGGCTGGCGCGGGGCGAGGGCCGTTTACATGTTTACTCCCAGGCCTCCCCTGCTTAGGTGGTTTGTGGGCATAAACAGAAAAGCCTGAGCAGAGGGGAGAGGGGAAGGAAAGTAACTCCACAGGCCCCTTCCCTCCCTCGCCCAGGGCAGGCAGAGAGCTGCTGCAAGCAATTAGGTAAGTCTCTACAGTCATGCAATTAGGATTTAGTTAAGAAAGTCATTAGTTTTAAAATAACTTGAGCTTAATTTCTGCAACACTTTATTTGAAAATTGTGTCACAGCAGGTCAATTTACAACATGCAATAAAGAAAACAGCGTATCAGCTGCTGCAAGTTATTACAAATTTCTGATGTGCATTAAATGAGTACACTGGGTTCCACCCCCGGCCTTTCCGACTGATACGCACGATCTTTGCTGTAACAGTGTCAAATAATTCAACGCTCAATGTAAATACGAGATAATGTGCCTCGGATGCCACGGCGTGAGCCTGCGGTGCCGCCAAGCGCGGCTCCCGTCACCTGGGCAGGACGGGGCCCAGGGCTCGGGTCGCGGGCGCCCCACCCCTGCCGTTCCGGTCCGGGGCACACACGCCCGGCGACGGCGCACCCCCGCCCGCCCCGGGAGAGACGTTTTTCTGCAAACTCACAGCCTCGACAAAGTTACATAAACGGCGCCCGCCGGGGCTGGGGAGCCCCCCGGCCCACCTGCCGAGGGCTNGTTTCATTTGTAAAACAGGGATTAAATACAACACCTACCTCTTTGGATCAGTTCCAGGATTAAAGGACAAAATAAAGGTAAAGCGCATAGCCCTCACCGTCCTCATAATAATTTCTAGCTTTATTATTAGCAGAGGTAGGTACTGTTCTCATTTTACAGATGGAAGAAATGACAGAGTGTAACCTACTAGTAATGATCATACAGACTAGCGCTAGGTTTTCACGCAAAAGCACAAAACTGGTGAAACAAAAATTGCTCAGGCATTAAATACTACCATTCTTAAAAATACAACTTGTTCTGAAGCATCAGGAATGGCACGAAGCAGGCACAGGCCGGGCAGGAGCCCTGGACACGGCCGCGGCGCCCACACTCAGCATCAGGGGAAGGGCCCACAGGACGCGCCCGCCCGGCGCCCGGCGGCGCGGCGACGCCCGGGACGCGGGCTGGAGCCGGGGTGAGCGGTCCCGGCGTGGAGGCCGGGCAGCCGAGGCCCCTCCGCGCCCAGCCCGGCGTCCGAGCGGCGGCTCCGACTCCCGGGCCTCCGCCACCGCGGCCCCGCGAGGACAGCGCCCCTGCCGGGAAGGTCCAGGAGCGGCCGCGGCCCGACTTCCTCCCCCGCCGGACGGCTTGGAATCCACCCGGAGGCCGCGGCCCCCACGTCGGCTCCTCCAGGAGAGCCCGGCCGCGCGCCGAGCCCGCCGCCCGCCCTCCCGGCCGGCCGCCCGGGCCCACCTTCTCCCGCGGCGTCCGGCCCGCGCGGTCGGCTCGGCCTGTGCTCCGCGGGTCCCGCTCGGCCTGTCCCGAGCTGGCGTGGCCTCCCGGGCTCGGGCGCGGCGGCGGCGGCGGCGGGGACGGTGCTCCGCAAGCGGCGGCCCCACAACCTCCCCTCCTCATTCACAAAAAATTGACCCACGTTGAACCATGATGCTGCTCCCCCCCTCCGGCACCAAGGCGAGCGCTGATAGGCCAGCCCCGACGCCCATCAGCGGCCCAGGCTCCGCCCTCCCGCCGTCGGCCCTGCGGCCATTGGCTGCACCAGCCTTGCATCACCTCCCCTCGCGGGTCCCTCCCTCCCGCCCGGTTTCTAATGAAGAGCTCGTCAATTACGGCTCGGCCCCGCCCTCTGCCCGCCCTCCCCGGGCGCCCGGCGGCCCTCCCATTGGCCCACTGGGGGGTCGCGGGAACAGCCCCGCTTGGTCCCGCCCATCGGCCCCGCGGCCTCCAACTCGCCAGGCCCAACGCCCTCCGAACGCCAGGGTTGCTCCGCCCCCGCCCGCCTCCTGGTCCCCATTGGCTACCGGAGCTGCCAATCCCAGGGGCGGGGCTATCAGAGGACGCTGCAGGCGCCAGCCGGTGGGCGCCTGATGGTTGGGAAAGTGTTGGGAGTCCAGGCGGGTGGTGACTGTCAACACTGGCCATGGCCCCGGAAAGCCTCGTTCGCCGCCCCCAGAGAGCTGCGCCGCGGGGCCCGGCGGTGAGGGCCGGACAGGCAGCTCTCCTGGCGAGGGGAGGCTGAGGCGCGGGCTGAAGAGGGGAGCCGGTGAGGCCCGGCCGCGGCCGCCATCTTGGGTACGGGCAACGATCACGTGGTGCGGCCTGCTCCCGGCGACGCAGGGGCGGTGCGAAGGCCGAGTGCGCAGGCGCGGAGGGCCCCGCCCTGCCCCGCGGCGGGAACGCGGCCTTGGGGGCGCGGGGCCGGGCCGGCGGGCCTTCCCGGCGGACCCGGGGCGAGCGCTGTGCGCTTGCGCCGGCGGAGGGCCAGGGGCTGCGCGAGCGCTCTCCGAGTCTGGTCCGAGTTCCCCGGTCCCGGGCAGAGGCCGCAGAAACGGCCTCCCACCCACTTTCCGGTCGTTCCGGGCTCGCGTGCACCTCGGGCGGGGGTCCCGGCCAGTCCGTTCACCCCAAGTGCTCAGCGGCTGTGCTGTGCCCTGCCCAGGCCTTCGGAGACTCTCGTTGGGTCGCACCCCCGGAGGGCGTGTTGGGGTCTGCGGCGAGGTCGGAGCTATGAAGCCCACTAGGCAACCCATCCCGAGTGTCACCTGCGTGGGGACAGCCCTGCCGGCGTTGAGGGGTGCTCCTGCAAAGGATGGAGCCTCCAGAGAAGAAAACACCTAGAACAGTGGTGTTCAAACTGCAGCCCTTTCGGAACTGTTTTGTTTATTTTGAAAAAACGCTTGCTGTAGTAAAAATGCTGCATGGATCTCTCTGGTTCTAGAATGACTTCGCTTCCATGAAACTTGATTCCTTGCAAGAGACTGAACCGTTCAGGATATGTCACGCCAAACATGGTGACCCGTGCTCAAAAAACTTGAGATTTAACAGCCAAATGTTGTTAGATAAAAGTGCTGTGTTTCAACTAAAGCGGATTCTTTCCTAGAAAGCAAAATATAGGGAGCTCACCTGAGGAGTGCATCCAAGGATGTTTTTTTCCCCTCAAAGGTAAAATGCCCTTAGGTGACAGGCTTTGTAACCTGAAACCTAAGACCAGAGTTGTAGGGTGAGGATGGGTTTCCCTGGTGGCTCAGACTGTAAAGAATCCGCCTGCAGTACAGGAGACCTGGGTCTGGAAGATCCCCTGGAGGAGGGCATGGCAATCTACTCCAATACTCTTGCCTGGAGAATCCCCATGGACAGAGGAGCCTGGCCGGCTATAGTCCTTGGGCTGTAAAGAGGGGAGACACGACTGAGCGACTAAGCACAGCAGCACAGATGAGGATATACATACAGGCAGGTCGGATAAAACAGGAACACTTCTTAGCTGGAGAACTTGGTCGAGAAGAAAAATCTGGTGGACAGACTGCCAAAACTGAATATTCTTATTTCTCAAAGTTTTGAATGATGTTACCAAAGTAACATTCATAGTGTTTTCATTAATATTATATTTCAAGTCCACTGTATGAATGTTTGATTCTGCTTACATGAAATTTACTACTGTATCCTATTAAAATTTTTTTTTTAAGGGTATTGGCACTTTGTTTGGTGTATGACTTTATAATGGCCCTGAAATCACCCATAAAACGGTTACCTAGTCTGTGCATGGGAGAAGGCAATGGCACCCCACTCCAGTACTCTTGCCTGGAAAAGCCCATGGACGGAGGAGCCTGGTAAGCTACAGTCCATGGGATCGTGAAGAGTCGGGTGTGACTGAGCGACTTCACTTTCACTTTTCACTTGCATGCATTGGAGAAGGAAATGGCAACCCACTCCAGTGTTCTTGCCTGGAGAATCCCAGGGACGGGGAAGCCTGGTGGGCTGCTGTCTATGGGGTGGCGCAGAGTTGGACACAACTGAAGTGACTTAGCAGTAGCAGTTTGTGCATAAAACTTTCTCATAAAATAGGACAAAAGTTTGTTTCTTCCCTGCCTTCTACAGATAAAAAAATTTTCAAAAAAAATTTTTTTCTTTGTTTCCAATTATACTTTATCAATACATTCTTCTGTAAGAAACAAAAAATGTTTAAGGCCTTTGTATATCTAGGTTTTAGAGCAGGGCTGTTCCGTAACAGTTCCTAAGTTAAAGCCTGGTGGGCTGCTGTCTATGGGGTGGCACAGAGTTGGACACAACTGAAGTGACTTAGCAGTAGCAGTTTGTGCATAAAACTTTCTCATAAAATAGGACAAAAGTTTGTTTCTTCCCTGCCTTCTACAGATAAAAAATTTTCAAAAAAATTTTTTTCTTTGTTTCCAATTATACTTTATCAATACATTCTTCTGTAAGAAACAAAAAATGTTTAAGGCCTTTGTATATCTAGGTTTTAGAGCAGGGCTGTTCCGTAACAGTTCCTAAGTTATCACTAATTATTTACAATAGCAAGTAATAAAGAAAAATTCAGTCATGAATAAGTATCTTCAGGAATACTAGCTTTCTTAAATTGGTGAGCTTAAACAATTTTCCCCTGGAGACCTCATTTAGTTATGTGAATGGTTTAATGCATTTTTACTGATACTGGATCCTGTCAATTCCCACTTTGTGCTCAGTTCAGTTCAGTCGAGTCACTCAGTCATGTCTGACTCGTTGCAACCACATGGACTGCAGCATGCCAGGCCTCCCTGTCCATTACCAACTCCTGGAGTTTACTCAAACTCATGTCCATTGAGTCAGTGATGCCATCCAACCAATTCATCCTCTGTCATCCCCTTCGCCTCCTGCCCTCAATCTTTCCCAGCATCAGGGTCTTCTCAGTTGTCAGTTCTTCACATCAGGAAGTTTCAGCTTCAGCATCAGTCCTTCCAATGAATATCCAGAACTGATTTCCTTTAGGATGGAATGGTTGGATCTCCTTGCAGTATAAGGAACCTTCATGAGTCTTCTCCAACACCACAGTTCAAAAGCATCAATTCTTGGGCACTCAGCTTTCTTTATAGTCCAACTCTCACATCCATACATGACTCCTGGAAAAATTATAGCCTTGACTAGATGGACTTTGTTGGCACAATAATGTCTCTGCTTTTTAATATGCTGTCTAGGTTGGTCATAACTTTTCTTCCAAGAAGCAAGCGTCTTTTAATTTTATGGCTACAGTCACCATCTGCAGTGATTTTGGAGCCCCTCAAAGTCTGTCACTGTTTCCACTGTTTCCCCATCTATTTGCCAAGAAGTGATAGGGCCAGATGGCATGACCTTAGTTTTATGAATGTTGAGTTTTAAGCCAACTTTTTCACTCTCCTCTTTTACTTTCATCAAGAGGTTCTTTAGTTCTCCTTTGCTTTTTGCCATAAGGGTGGTGTAATCTGGACATCTGAGGTTATTGATATTTCTCCCGGCAGTCTTGATTCCAGCTTGTGCTTCATCCAGCCCAGCGTTTCTCATGATGTACTCTGCATATAAGTTAAATAAGCAGGGTGACAATATACAGCATTGATGTACTCCTTTCCCTATTCGGAACCAGTCTGTTGTTCCATGTCCAGTTCTACCTGTTTTTTTCCTGACCTGCATAAAGCTTTCTCATGAGGCAGGTCAGGTGGTCTGGTATTCCCATCTCTTTCAGAATTTTCCACAGTTTGTTGTGATCCACATAGTCAAAGGCTTTGGGATAGTCAGTAAAGCAGAAATAGATGTATTCCTGGAACTCTCTTGGTTTTTCAGTGATCCAACCGATGTTGGCAATTTGATCTCTGGCACCTCTGCATTTTCTAAATCCA
>SJXQ01004162.1:147977-195329 GCA_006408695.1 Aepyceros melampus | reverse complement strand
ATGGTCTTGATCCCTGTCTTCTGTACAGTGTCACAAACCTCATTCCATAGTTCATCAGGCACTCTATCTATCAGATCTAGGCCCTTAAATCAATTTCTCCCTTCCACTGTATAATAATAAGGGATTTGATTTAGATCATACCTGAATGGTCTAGTGGTTTTCCCTACTTTCTTCAATTTAAGTCTGAATTTGGCAATAAGGAGCTCATGATCTGAGCCACAGTCAGCTCCCGGTCTTGTTTTTGTTGACTGTATAGAGCTTCTCCATCTTTGCCTGCAAAGAATATAATCAATCTGATTTTGGTGTTGACCAAGATCTGGTGATTTCCATGTGTAGAGTCTTTTCTATGACCAGAGCATTTTCTTGGCAAAACTCTATTAGTCTTTTCCCTGCTTCATTCTGCATTCCAAAGCCAAATTTGCCTGTTACTCCAGGTGTTTCTTGACTTCCTACTTTTGCATTCCAGTCCCTTATAATGAAAAGGACATCTTTTTTGGGTGTTACTTCTAAAAGGTCTTATAGGTCTTCATAGCCATTGTTACACCAAGAAAAAAAGGCACTGATAACCTTCATCACTGATTGGCTAAAAGCTTGAGCTTTTCCAAGTTTCATGGCCCAGATGCTTTTTCAGAGTAGAAAAGTAGAAGTAATTCTGTTTTATAAAAATCACTACTTTGAGTTATCTTTTGTAATTATTTTGTTAAATTCTTCAGAGTTTAAATGGGAGAATAGGCCAGTTTAACTGTCAGTCTTAGAATAACCCTAGAGACAGAGCTAAAACCTGTTGGAGTATCTGACAAAGTCAATGAATAGGATGCTGACAGAGACCTGTGATGCCTTATGAGGGCCTTTCCATTCGGAAATGAGCAGAGATTGGTTTTAATACTCTTGGTAGGTGATTCTTAGGAGAAATGTAGCTACATGGGTTAAAACACAATTTTCAAAATTAAAAAGTATTTTGCAATATGTGACTCCAATACTTTGGCCACCTGATGCTAAGAGCTGACTCACTGGAAAAGACCCTGATGCTGGGAAAGATTGAGGGCAGGAGGAGAAGGGGATGACAGAAGATGAGATGGTTGGATGGCATCACTGACTCAATGGACATGGGTTTGGGTGGACTCCAGGAGTTGGTGATGGACAGGGAGGCCTGGCATGCTATGATTCCTGGGGTCACAAAGAGTCGGACACAACTGAGCGACTGAACTGAACTGAACTGAAAATGTCTTGAAATAACAAGTAATGATTAGCAAACTTTGGGCAGTGTAAATAGTAATGCCTGTCCTGAGATAGCTTAACTTTGAAGCAAGTGAGTGGTGAATGGCAAAAATTTAAAACAGACACAGCTGGAGGAAATGACGACTAGTGACCTGGGCAGTAATGGAGGCAGTACCCTTATCAGATTTTCATGGAAGGTGAAACAAGACCAGAGGCTGAGGAACATTTAGATAAAAATCAAGGTACAAAGTCATTTCACAGATGATTTCATGTGTACAACAGTCAAGAGAAAATGCTGCCTCTATGTCTAGTAAAACTCATTTAAGTGCAGAACGAGAGAGACGGGCCACAAGGAAAAGTCTCACCAAGGAGTTCTGGGATATGGATTCTAAGCTGGACTCGTTAAAAGGTAGAATCCCAGCCCAGAAATGAGTAGGCTCTTTTCTCTGCCACTTCGGCCTCCCAGGAGTCCCGAGAGCTCCTCCAGGTGAGTGAGGGCCTGGCGAGGATGAGGCCCAGAGGAGTTCTGGGATATGATTCTAAGCTGGACTCGTTAAAAGGTAGAATCCCAGCCCAGAAATGAGTAGGCTCTTTTCTCTGCCACTTAGGCCTCCCAGGAGTCCCGAGAGCTCCTCCAGGTGAGTGAGGGCCTGGCGAGGATGAGGCCCAGTTCCCTTTTCTGCAGAAGAGGAACATGGGGGCCTGGGCGGCTGTGTCTGTCCACAGATCTCTGAGACGCCGTCTGGCCGAAGGAGACCTGTTCACAGCAGGTAGCAAGAGCTCAATACCGCAGGTCTGCACACTATGAGGGGAGTCTCTAAGGCTGGGGCTGAGATTCAAGGTGGAGGGATGGCCAGGACACCAAGTAAGGTCCTCATGAAGCTTCCTACAAACGTGTTGCACAGGGTCCCAACTCGAAGGGCTTTGTTTCAGAAGAACACAAATCCCAGTGTTAATTTAAAAAAGTCCTTTGCTCAAAAATAAAGATGCCACGAAAGACTCAGAAAAAATTAAAAGTCTAGAATTAGTTCAGCAAGGTGTTCAATTATAAAGATCTTCCCCAGTAGTATATTGGACGCATTCCAACCCAGGAGGCTCATCTGGTGTCATATCTTTTTGCCTTTCCATAATGTTCATGGGGTTCTCTCAGTAAAAATACCGGAGTGGTTTTTCCATTTCCTCCTTTAGTGGACCACGTTTTGTCAGAACTCTTCACTGACCCGTCCATCTTTGGTGACTCTGCACAGCAGGACTTGGAGCTTCATCGAGTTATGCAAGCCCCTGCACCAGGATAAGGCTGTGATCCATGCAGAGGGGATAAAAAAACTGATATTCTAAACAATAATTATATATGTTAATATTTATTGAATGTTTGCCATGTGGCAACCATTGTGTTAAGCATTTTATATGGATTAGAAAAACACAATGGAAGTTTCCCAATCTACATTAGTAAAAGAACGTTTTCAATACCCAAATGTAACATGAAATTCCAATGGGACTTCATGGGAATTGACAGAATGGTTGACTAATTCAGCTGGAAGGATAAACATTTGAGAAAGTCCAAAAGAAGAGAAATCAGAGAGAAACTGTGCTCCCAGAAAACAAAACATTATCCAGACTCCATAATGACGATTGCACGGCCCTGGCTGAGAGCAATGGAAAATAATAGAAAGCAAAGAAACAGCCCCAAGCAAGTGGAAGAACTCTATCACATATCCAGCCAGTATGTGCGCTCTGTGCGAGCACCAATTTCTAAATATTTTGAACATCACTCCTGTAAGGATTTAAAATATAAGAAAGGCAGCTTTACAAGTCAGTGAGAAAATGGTGTGGTAGGACCCTTGTCAATCATTCAGAGAGAAATGAATGAAGTTGAATTCCTACATCATCAGATGGAGTAAAGATTTAAGTGTTAAAAAATAAAGGCCATGGAAGCATTAAGAAAAAGTTCTTAGTTGACATCTCTCTAGAGTTATGGAATAGGAAACTGCCAACAGTTGTAAAGGAAAATGTTGATAAATTTGACTGTGTTACAATTATAATTTGGGGTGTCATTGGCAAGGAACTAGATAAATCCCAATTGGGACATATTCCTGCAAGGGAATGTTCACTTCAGTTCAGTCACTCAGTCGTGTCCAACTCTTTGAAACCCCATGAATTGCGGCACACCAGGCCTCCCTGTCCATCACCAACTCCCAGAGTTCACTCAAACTCATCTCCATCGAGCCAGTGATGCCATCCAGCCATCTCATCCTCTGTCATCCCTTTCTCCTCCTGCCCTCAATCCCTCCCAGCATCAGAGTCTTTTCCAACGAGTCAGCTCTTCGCATGAGGTGGCCAAAGTACTGGAGTTTCAGCTTTAGCGTCATTCCTTCCAAAGAACACCCAAGACTGACCTTCTTTAGGATGGACTGGTTGGATCTCCTTGCAGTCCAAGGGACTCTCAAGAGTCTTCTCCAACACCACAGTTCAAAAGCAGCAATTCTTCAGTGCTCAGCTTTTTCACAGTCCAACTCTCACACCCATACATGACCCCTGGGAAAACCATAGCCTTGACTAGACGGCTCAGCAATAAAAAGATGAACTACAGACACAGATCACAGATAGATGGACGTCAAAACATTGTTAAAAAAAGTCTGATCCAGAAGATTAGATACCACATGACTCCATTGACATGAACTTTGGGAACCACTCCTTGTTTATGAGGACGGCAGTCAGCAGCCTGGTTCTGTGGTGGGGCAGGCAGGGGACCAACTGAGAACCAGGGATAAGAGCACTCTCTGCAGTGGTGGAGACACATTACTGGGCTGGGAATCACGTGGGGTGAACACTGAGCAAGTCTCTTGAGATATAAGAGCTGTGCCCATCACAGAGAGATCTTAGCCTCAAAAGGAAGAGCGCTGAAGGCAGTACAGCCCCAATACAGGGCTGGAGTAAGGGGAGGAGTGGGGCCTCCTGGTGCGTAAAAAGACAAATGAGTTGAATGACTGGGGAAGGTCATCGCGTCTCAGGAAATCTGGGTCTCCTTCACAGGTACGCTGCTTTCAAGAAGAGAGACAAAGATGAACATTCCAAGAGCGGGGTAGGCTGGGTCATGAAGAGGGAGCACAAAGGGAGAAAGGCCCCGTGAACATGATGCAACACCCCACTCCCTAACAACATGAGAAGTCTGATGCCTTATCTACCTACTTTATAACAGCAGATGCGAAGTGAACACTGACACCTTCACAGCGGTGTCAACAGGCAGAAACCTTCAGACAGGTACCTAACTAGACGCATACTAGTTATTTCACCCGAATGCTCTGCATGTTTTCATCTTGTGACTCCCACCTCTAGAGCTTCATTCTAACAAAGTAAGTGTGGATGTTGATAAAGATTTAGCTAAAAGCATCCAACAGTGATTGGAAGATATATGGATATCTGTGTATCTCCAAGTTTACAAAAATAGGGGACAGTTGAGGTCCTTTAATGGACCAGAGCTTGGTGGTCCAGAGTCAACCGATAAGAAAGTAAAGGAGAGAGAAAGAGGCTGATAGTCCTTGGTTTACGCAGAAAGCCAGTAAAGCCCCTACACAGGGCTTGCTCTGCTTACGAAGCCCTCGGCGCCCTCTCGATGGGGTGAAGGCGCAGAGCACCTTCTCAAGAGGGTCTTAGAAGCCTGGGTAGGAAAGTGAACTCAGAGAGCCTCTGCACTCCAGGGGATCAGCCTGAAAAAGAGAGAGAGAGAGAGAGAGAGAGAGAGAGAGAGAGAAAGACATGGGGACCAAAGCTCTGATGGAGCAAAGGTGTTTTAATCAACATGCTTTGGGCATATATACTGTAGTTATTCTCAGCAAAGATAAAGATCAAAATTCCAGACTTACAAAACATTGGCAATCCATATTAAAGAGAAACAGAGTTGTAAACAATCTCTTTTACTGTCTGGTTCACAAGATGGAAGAGGGTACTTATCACCATATAGAAAAACTAACGAAGGAAATGCCTGGATTCCTCAGCCCCCGGAGATGCTTGCCTCTCCCCTTAATTCCTGAATATTCAGGAATTAATAAGAAGCAGAGAATTCCTGACAGATCCAAAGCAGCAGACAGGAAGCCTCCTGTTCAATGCTTCCTGACAGGGGCCTTAATACCATGGACAGAAATTCACACGCTAGGTCTGAGTGACAAGGAAGAGCTTTAAACATCATCACAGCTCGGTACAGGGTTTATAGACGCGAGCACGTGTCGACATGGAGGAGACAGGAAGACATCCATCAGAGTTCCAGGGCTTGCTTCACACAAGGTGCTGCTCTGCATTTGCTCATCCTAGCTTTCTGAATTCTCCAGTGAACATGGATTACTTCCATGTTAAAAAAAAAAAAAAATTCTCTGAAAGGACATGAAATTAACCCAGAAACACGTGGGGCAAGTAGCTGAGAGACTCTGTCAGGCTGGTCAATGATGCGCAGGACGGCAGGGCAGGCGGGAGAAGCTGCCAAGTTGGGGAGGACGGTGTGTGGAGGGGTCATAGGGGGTGGGCTCAGGTTTCGTCCCCCAGCCCTGAGAATTCCATCTCTTCCAGGCCCTTTCTCTGCGGCCTGATGAGCCCTGCCCCACTGTGCTCCTCCCAGCCAGGCGTCGGGCTCGATCACTGTTGGGTGGAGGAGACCTCGACTGGGTCCCTCCCATCAAAGCCTGCCAGAAAGGGCTATCCCATCTTCTGTGTTTGTTCTCTGTCGTCTCAGGTTTTGAGATACAATCTGGAGGTCGGCAGTGTGTGGACGCAGGTGCAGTCATGGGAGGAGGGAGGATCAGGAAGGGGTGGGCTGGAGGGTTGCATGTAAACAGCAGGAGGAAGAAAGGGACCCAGAGGCTGGAGGCAGGGGCTCCTGGAAGGGGTTCTGTGAGAGGCCACTGCTGTTTTAAGCAGAGAGCTGACTGAACAGGGGATGAGAAAGTCCATTTGAGCATGACGGTATTTGGAGGGGTTTAACTGCCGAAGGTCTTATCCTAGGTCCCCCAGAGCAGAGCCTGACACAGGGCTTGAGCACCAGCAGCTGCTTGGAGCCATGACCCCAGGGGGCTGGGATGACGGAAAGGGGGACTGGGGACAGGGGGCTGGGAAGTAGGGAGGGTCAACACCAGGCTGTGTTGTCCCACTGGCCAGAACTGTCCGCTGAGGGCAGGACAGGGGCGAGTGCTCCCTTGCAGAAGAGGCCCCTGCATGGCTGCAGGAAATGGGTTCTGCCATTTGGACTGGGAATCTGAGGCTCCAGTTACTAGAACCAGACCTGAAACGGGGAGCCTGGGCCCCAGGTGGGAACCAGCACCCCGCCCCACACACTTCCCACTCTGGAGGAGAGGCAGAGGGGGTCCTGGAGAGCGTGAGTCCAGGTCAGGGGCCCCTCTTCTCTGGTCAAAGAGAAGGCCCAAAAAGCCCAGGGAGGAAAAGCCTTGGCCAGAAGGAGACTCCAAAGACAAAGAGGGAAGGGTGTGAAAGGATTTCTTGTGGTCAGTCGCTCAGTCGTGTCTGACTCTGCGACTCCGTGGCCTGCAGCACGCCAGGCTCCTCTGTCCTCTACTGTCTCCCGGAGCTTGCTCAGACTCGTGTCCATTGAGTCAGGGATGCCATCCAACCATCTCATCCTCTGTCATCCCCTTCTCCTCTGCCTTCAATCTTTCCCAGCATCAGGGTCTTTTCCAGTGAGTCAGCTCTTCGCATCAGGTGGCCAAAGTACTAGAGTTTCAACTTCAGCATTAGTCCTTTCAACGAATATTCAGGGTTGATTTCCCTTAGGATTGATTGGTTTGATCTCCTTGCTATTCAAGGGACACTCGAGAGTCTTCTCCGGTACCACAATTCAAAAGCATCAGTTCTTCGGTACTCAGCCTCCTTTATGGCACAAGGATAGAGAGAGACATATTTCTAGGTGTGGAGGTGGGAGGCTGGGGATGGCATCTTGACTGTATAAGAGATAAGGTCACAGCTGAGACACAGGAACCAGTGCAGGCTGGTAATAGTAGCAGCATCCAGCAGTACTCGAGCGCCTGCTGAGCCTAGTGTGTCAGAAGAAGCCTGAGTGGGTGCTGGGAAGGGGGCTGGAAGGCATAGCCAAGCGGTGCCAAGGGCCTGGCTGAAGCCTCAGGTAGTGTGAGTGTTTGATGGCACCAGGCCCTTTGTTTTTTCTGTTAACTCAGAAGCTACTTGCAAAGAGAGTGTACAGTTGGATGGATGAAGGGTTGGTGGCTAGGATGAAGAGCCAGAGAATGGGGACCTTGGGTGCTGGCCACAGTTGGGGCATGACTCACCATGGGGTCCAGCGGGATGGGACAGGAAGTGGGGAGAGCTAGAAGAAGGGCCGAGGGGTGGAACTGGGGATTTTGTGAGCTGCATCAACAGGCGGGCTTGGGTTAGGGGCGGAAAGAACTGGAGATGTGGAAGGCCATGGACAGATGTTGTTCCTTGCAGTTTAATTTCGGCAGTGGAGGAAAGGGCAGAGAGCAGGACTCAGACAGCCTGCAAAGGGTCTCCTTGCAGGAAACCTAGGAAGGCTGTCTCAAAGATAAGGCTTTCAATAACCCAGAGCCAAGTGCACAAGAAAGTAAGGGGACTCCCCAGGGGGCAGCTGTGAAGAAGGAAACGTGGATGAGCAGTCACCTCGGTGATGTTTTCGTCAGGAGGACCCTTTCTGGGTGCTCTAACCAGGGCTGGGGTTTTGGTGCCCAGCTGTGGAGCTGGGTGTGAGGTCCTTGTACGGAGCTGGGGTTTTCAAGCTCTGCATCCTGGGTGAAAGGACAGACTCGGAAGAAATCTGCCCACTGGAACAGACCGGGAAGAGTATCTCTTTTCACCTCTGCTCTCAGTAAGGAAAGGGCTCCCCTGGGAACTTGCCACAGGGCTTCCCCTCTCGGGTTTGAATTCACCACCTTCAGGATCTGGGAACTCAGGCCCAAAAGGTCACATAAAAACCAGTCCAGGGATGGGCTACTCTCAGGAGTGTCTGGTAGAAGCTGACAACTCTAGCCAGGGAAACACTGCAACCCACAGACCAAGCCTCATCGAAATGAGCTCACAACCTAAAATTACAAAACCCAAAGGGAGTAGTTCAACCACGGACAAGAGTCAGCAGAATAGACAGGAGATCGCACTTCCACCCAAGGTGCTGAGCTCAGAGAGGAGAGCTTAACACACACGTATTAGAGGCCACTAAGGAAATTAAGGAAGAATTGAATAAGTAACAAAAGAACAAGACAAGATGAATTTTTGAAAGAACCACATAAAAGGTTCAGACATGCAGAGTGAAGTCATTAAAATTAAAGATTCAGTGGTGAAGACAAAAAGCATGTTAGAATAACAGAAAATCTTGCTAGCAAACTAGAAGACAGCTCCGAGGAAGCTATCCCAAAGCAGGCCAGCGAGAAGAGGAGACGGAAGTAGAGGTTCAGGAGGAGAGGGGCTGTAATGATGCCGTGAGCCCCTGTCCTCTGTCCCGGGCATGCCCAGCCCCAGCTGCTGAACGAGTGGTCTGCTGACGGCTCCCACCTGCATCCTTCTGCAGAGTGCTGGCCTTCAGCAAAAGGAGTTGCCTCACCTGAAGTGCTTGGGAGGTCACCCTCTTCCCCCAAGTGTGGACACCCCCCTCAAAAGGCCAATGTCTATTGACGGTGGTAGAAAAGGCCAGCTCCCCCTGCGTTCCCCAAGGAATTGGGCGAGCTGAGGCTTGAGCCTGAATCACAAGGCTGCCGAGTTTCTCTCCTGCCCCACCGTGCTGCCCCTAGAGCAGTTCCCCATTGAAATCTTTGCATGAGCATCCTGACTCCAGCTCTTCTGGGGTACCTGATCCACTGCAAGGCGTTCCCGTGGCAGAGAGTGGAGGAGGGGCAAGATTCTGCCAGAGGGATTGCGAGAACTGATGAAGAGGATCCTCAGCTTCAGGAAGTCCTCCAAGTCCTGAAGATGGGAAATAATAGTAATTACACGCTCTTCATACTGTGGTGCTATTGCTCAGTGCTAATGCGAAAGATCACAACAAACTGTGGAAAATTTTTCGAGAGATGGGAATACCAGGCCACCTGACCCGCCTCCTGAGAAATCTGTATGCAGGTCAGGAAGCAAGAGTTAGAATTGGACATGGAACAACAGACTGCTTCCAAATCCAGAAAGAAGTACATCAGTTCAGTTCAGTTCAGTTGCTCAATTGTGTCTGACCCTCTGCCATCCCATGGATTACAGCAGGCCAGGCCTCCCTGTCCATTAACTCCTAGAATTTACTCAAACTCATGTCCATCGAGTTGAAGATGCCATCCAACCATCTCATGCTCTGTTGTCCCCTTCTCCTCCTGCCCTCAATCTTTCCCAGCATCAGGGTCTTTTCAAATGAGTCAGTTCTTCACATCAGATGGCCAAAGTGTCAGACTTTCAGCTTCAGCATCAGTCCTTCCAATGAACATTCAGGACTGGTTTCCTTTAGGATGGACTGGTTGGATCTCCTTGCAGTCCAAGGGACTCTCAAGAGTTCTCCAACACCACAGTTCAAAAGTATCGGTTCTTCAGTGCTCAGCTTTCTTTATAGTCCAACTCTCACATCCATACATGACCACTAGAAAAACCATAGCTTTGACTAGACAGACCTTTGTTGGCAAAGTAATGTCTCTGCTCTTTAATATGCTGTCTAGGTCAGTCACAATTTTTCTTCCAAGGAGCAAGTGTCTTTTAATTTCATGGCTGCAGTCCCATCTGCAGTGATTTTGGAAACCCCAAAAATAAAGTTAGTCACTGTTTCCATTGTTTCCCCATCTATTTGCCAGGAAGTGATGGGACAAGATGCCATGATCTTCGTTTTCTGAATGTTGAGTATATTGTCACCCTGATATGCAGAGTAAGTACATCATGAGAAATGTTGGACTGGATGAAGTACAAGCTAGAATCAAGATTGCTGGGAGAAATATCAGTAACCTCAGATATGCAGATGACACCACCTTTATGGCAGAAAGTGAAGAAGAACTAAAGAGCCTCTTGATGAAAGTGAAAGAGGAGAGTGAAAAAGTTGGCTTAAAACTCAGGATTCAAAAAACTAAGATCATGGCATCTGGTCCCATCACTTTCTGGCAAATAGATGGGGAAACAATGGGAACAGTGACAGACTTTTTTGGGGGGCTCCAAAATCACTCCAGATGGTGACTGCAGCCATGAAATTAAAAGATGCTTGCTCCTATGAAGAAAAGCTATGACCAACCTAGATAGCATATTAAAAAGCAGAGACATTACTTTGCCAACAAAAGTCTGTCTAGTCAAAGCTATGGTTTTTCCAGTGGTCATGTATGGATGTGAGAGTTGGACTATAAAGAAAGCTGAACACCAAAGAATTGATGCTTTTGAACTGTGTTATTGGAGAAGACTCTTGAGAGTCCCTTGGATTACAAGGAGATCCACCCAGTCCATCCTAAAGGAAACCAGTCCTGAATATTCATCAGAAGGACTGATGCTGAAGCTGAAACTCCAATACTTTGGCCACCTGATGCAAACAAATGACTCATCTCAAAAGACCTTGATGCTGGGAAAGATTGGGGGCAGGAGGAGAAGGGGACGACAGAGGATGAGATGGTTGGATGGCGTCACCGACTTGATAGACACGAGTTTGGGCAAACTCTGGGAGTTGATGATGGACAGGTAGCCTGGTGTGCTACAGTCCACGGGATGGCAAAGGGTCAGACACAACTGAGTGACTAAGGGGGAACTGAGCTGAATGTGAAAGAACTTCCCTAAAAGGAAGGACAGGGTGGGACGAACTGAGAGGGTAGCACTGAAACATATACATTCAGTTCAGTTGCTCAGTCGTGTCCGACCCTTTGTGACCCCATGAACCGCAGCACGCCAGGCCTCCCTGTCCATCATCAGCTCTCGGAGTCCACCCAAACAAGTGTCCATCGAGTTGGTGATGCCATCCAACCATCTCATCCTCTGTCATCCTCTTCTCCTCCTACCTTCAATCTTTCCCAGCATCAGGGTCTTTTCCAATGAATCAGTTCTTCGCATCAGGTGGCCAAACTATTGGAGTTTCAGTTTCAACATCAGTCCTTCCAGTGAACACTCAGGACTGATCTCCTTTAGGATTGACTGGTTGGATCTCCTTGCAGTCCAAGGGACTCTCAAGAGTCTTCTCCAACAACATAGTTCAAAAGCATCAATTCTTCGGTGCTCAGCTTTCTTTATAGTCCAACTCTCACATCCATACATGACTACTGGAAAAATCATAGCCTTGACTAGACGGACCTTTTTTGGCAAAGTAATGTCTCTGCTTTTTAATATGCTGTCTAGGTTGGTCATAACTTTTATTCCAAGGAGCAAGCATCTTTTAATTTCATAGCTGCAATCACCATCTGCAGTGATTATGGAGCCCAGAAAAATAAAGTCTGACACTGTTTCCCCATCTATTTCCCATGAAATGATGGGACCAGATGCCATGATCTTAGTTTTCTGAATGTTGAGCTTTAAGCCAACTTTTTTCACTCTCCTCTTTCACTTTCATCAAGAGGGTCTTTAGTTCTTCTTCACAACATATACATTGCCATCTGTGAAATAGACACCTGGGGGGAATTTGCTGCATGAGGCAGGGAGCTCAAATCCGGTGCTCTTGACAACCTAGAGGGGTGGGATGGGGTGGGATGGGGTGGGACAAGGGAAGGAGGTTCAAGAGGGAAGGGACATATGTATGCCCATGGCATGTTGATGTATGGCTGATTCATGTTGATGTATGGCTGAAACTAACATAATATTTAAAGCAATTATCCTCAACTTAAAAATAATAATAAAAGCACCTGAAAGGAATGGCAGATTCCCTCCTGTGCACTGGCAGCTGGGTTGACAGCCATCTTCTGGACGTCTTAGAACCCACATGTTCAAAGTGCAAAGAAAAAATACAGGTTAGCCTAGAATTCTGGGCCAGGGAAGCTTTCATTCAGTGATAAAGGTAAAATCATGACATTTCCAAGACAAACATTGAAAGCATCTACCAAGGCAAGGCTCACTGACAGAACTCAGCAAGGACGTTAGACCAGCTGTCATGTGTGACCTCCCACCCACACGTCCCTGGGTACTCAGGCTCGGGACCACCAGCACCCAGGAGTCCCACTGCTGCACCTGCTGCCTTCTGCCCAAGGGCAGCCTGCACATGGCAGGACATGGTGCCCTGGGCCAGCCTTCTAGTGACCAAGAGCAGTGGGTAACACCGGGCTCCTCTCCCTGGAGGGGCCCTCTGTGGGGTGCTCTGGGCAACTTCCAGGGGCCCCATCAGGACGAGCCCCAGTTGCCCGAAGCTGTGCCTTCAGACACCCTGTCTTAGCCTCCTCCCTTCCCTTTCTCAGGCTCCTGCTCCCGTATCCTGTGCCCAGGGAGTCACCTCCCCAGATAAGCTACATGTGCTTGAACCCTTGTCTTAGGGACAGATGGAGTCCCAACTGGAGACCCAACACCAGAACTAGTCCTACAAAGCTGACTTTCAGGCAGGGCCTCACTGCTGGAGGGACGTGGGGCGGCGTAAGCCTTGTGAGTCCAGGCATCGCAGTCACTAAACTGGCCCCCGCAGTGGGTGGGCACAGACCAAAGAGGAGGCAAGCGCTCTGAATAGCGGGGGGCTGCAGTGCTTGGAGGGGCTTCCTTGGCGCCTTAGTCAGTAAAGAGTCCGTGTGCATTGCAAGAGACTGTCTGTGGCACAAGAGGCAGGGGTTTGATCCCTGGGTCAGGAAGATCCCCTGGAGAAAGAAATGGCAAGCCACTCCAGTATTCTTGCCTGGAAAATTCATGGACAGAGGAGCCTGGTAAGCTACAGTCCATGGGGACACAGAGAGTCGGACATGACTTAGCATCTAAACCACCACCCCCTAGTGCTGGAAGATGGGGCGCAAAGAGTAATTTTAAGGATGATGAAGTTGATTTCATGGTTATTGGCAGCAGCAGAAGCCCTGGAAGAAAGAAAACAAAAGGCCAACCAGTCAGAGGACGCCAGGGGCAGAAGGCCACACTGGAAAACAGCCTCGGCTTCTGTGGTTGGAGGGCAAACTGTCCTGAAAAATCAGCGTGACCTCTGAGTGCAGCGCACTGAGTTACCCGGGAGGCTGACTTCCTCCTATTCAAGTTTCTGCTGTTAAAGCCAAGGGCCTGGTCGAGGAGGAAGGGATCCTGAGTGCAGAGGGTACTGAGAAAATGTGCCCAGAACCTCAGCCTCTGCAGTCTCCTGAAAGGAGGGTCCTCGCCCGTGCAGGAGGAGGGGTCTTTGAGGCCTCAGCTGGGATCGTGGCCCCCCTTGCCCAGCTCAAGACCCCCCTCACTTGCCCTCTTGGCTTCTAGAGTGAAGGTCAGCTCCACGCATGGGCTGGGCGGCGGGCTGACAGCTCCTGTGGCAGGAGTGGGTTCCTGGGGCCCAGGCAGAGCAGAAGCAGAGGGGCATGTGAACAGGGGAGGGAGAGCGGTCCTCTTCTGCTGCTCAGGGTCCTGGCAAGGACAGCGGAAGCCGCAACTCATAGATCCCCAGGACTTCCCCCTGGAAACGTGGAGACAGTGGCCGGCAGTGGATGACAGGCGGTCCAGACTTGCCACGGCTACCAGAGGGGGACGAGCTGGAAATGATGCAGAAGGCTCTGAGTCTCGGGGCTACAGGGCACTCTTCCTCGCACCCCAAGTCTCTCCCGCGGGGCTCTGGGTTTGCAGGCCCGCCTGTGGTCTTTGCCCAGTTCCTTTCACAGGACCGGGTAATGTTTTGCTTCGAGGCTCAATATGTGGCCCTGGCCAGAGTTCACCAGTGTTCCACATATGCCCAAAAAGAATGTTTGCTGACTTCGGCGTGCAGAATTCTTTCCATGCATGAACGTGAGCTGAAGCTTGGGATGGACTTATCCCAAAGATGGCAGAGCCCTTCTCTTGGTTCCCTCACATGTGGAGTAACAGTTATCATGGTTGGCAAGGCCACGGGGAAGCCCTTTCACAGGCCTTCTGGCCCCCTGCCCCCGCTTCCTGCTTGGGTCAAGGCCATGCATGAGCTGAAAAGAAGATTCTGAGCGAGCAGTTGGAAATGTGCGCGTGAGGCACTGCAGGCGTGCCCTGTAGCAGCCGGGACATGAACAGAGGTGACGGACGCTCTCCGGGGCTGCCTAGCGCGGGGGGCTGGAAAGGCAACTGGGGACACCGAAGTTTGGCATTTCAGCATGCTGGTGTTGTCCAAGTGGCTGAACTTTAGATTTCGTTACGTGAAAGCACTGTTACAAGATCTAAAGAAAACACATGAAGACTTAAAACAGAATATACCACTTCCATGGCAGTAGAGTCGGGATGCTGCAGGTGAGGGGAAAAAAGACGAAAACGGGGAAAAAATCAGTCCAATAGAAATTAAGGAAGAAGGATAAAAGAATCATGGGAAGAGCAAGTTTAATAGAAAACCCAGAATAACACTGGGAACAAGTCCAAATCTATCAGTTATCACAACAAACGTAAACAGACTAAATTTTCCAGTTAAAGACAGGTTGTCAGATTGGGTTTAAAAATGTGATCCATCTCCCAGATGTTTTCAAGTGGTGGCCCTAAACATGAAAACGCCAAAAACTGAGAGTCAGCAGAGGCAAAAAATGATGTTGTAGGCCAACACTGATCAAAAGAAATCCCTGCTACTGTAGTATCAGTCAAATTGACTCTAAGGGAAGAATGCATCGCTGATAAAAGTAGCCACTGCATAACGGCCAGAGGGACGTTCCTCAGGGAGATGATCAGTTTAAATGCTTTTCCATCTAGTGATAGTGACCTTCAATTATATAAAGCAAGTTTTCCCTGGTGGCTCAGACAGTAAAGAATCTGCTGCAGTGCAGAGGACCCTGGTTCAGTCTCCAATTAGGGAGATCCCCTGGAGAAGGGAATGGCTACTCTCTCCTGTATTTTCACTTGGAGAATTTTCTTACTTGGAGAATTCCACAGACAGAGGAGCCTGGCAGATGATAGTCCATAGGGTTGCAAAGATTCAGACACAGCTGAGTGACTTTCATTCACACAAATGAATAATGGCCTCCAAGAATATAAAACAACAATTTTCAAAGTTCCTTGGAGAAACTTATAAACTCACAGTACTGGAGAACAATAGTCTTTTAATAACTGATATACAAAGGCAAAGGAGAAAAGGAAAGATATACCTGTCTGAATACAGAGTTCCAAAGAATAGAAAGGAGAGATGAGAAAGCCTTCTTCAGTGATCAATGCAAAGAAATAGAGGAAAACAACAGAATGGGAAAGACTAGAGATCTCTTCAAGAAAATTAGGGATACCAAGGGAACATTTCATGCAAAGATGGGCACAATGAAGGACAGAAATGGTATGGACCTAACAGAAGCAGAAGATATTAAGAGGTGGCAAGAATACACAGAAGAACTGTACAAAAAAGATCTTCAAGACCCAGATAACCATGATGCTGTGATCACTCACCTAGAGCCAGACATCCTGGAATGCAAAGTCAAGTGGGCTTTAAGAAGCATCACTATGAAGAAAGCTAGTGGAGATGATGAAATTCTAGTTGTGCTATTTCAAATCCTGAAAGATGATGCTGTGAAAGTGCTGCACTCACTATGCCAGCAAATTTGGGAAACTCAGCAGTCGCCACAGGACTGGAAAAGCTCAGTTTTCATTCCAATTCCAAAGAAAGCCAATGCCAAAGAATGTTCAGACTACCACACAATTGCACTCATCTCACACGCTAGCAAAGTAATGCTCAAAATTCTCCAAGTGAGGTTTCAAGAGTATGTGAACTGAGAACTTCCAGATGTTCAAGCTGGATTTAGAAAAGATGGAGAACCAGAGATCAAATTGCCAACATCCATTGGGTGACAGAAAAGCAAGAAAGAGTTCCAGAAAAACATCTACTTCTGCCTTATTGACTATGCCAAAGCCTTTGACTTGTGGATCACAACAAACTGTGGGAAATTCTTCAAGAGATAGGAATACCAGACCACCTGACCTGCCTCCTGAGAAATCTGTATGCAGGTTAAGAAGCAACAGTTAGAACTGGACATGAAACAATAGACTTGTTCCAAATCAGGAAAAAAGTACATCAAGGCTGTATATTGTCACCCTGCTTATTTAACTTATATGCAGAGCACATCATGAGAAATGCTGGGTTGGATGAAGCACAAGCTGGAATCAAGATTGCTGGGAGAAATATCAACCTCAGTTATGCAGATGATACTGCCCTTGTGACAAAAAGCGAAGAGGACCTAAAGAGCCTCTTGATGAATGTGAAAGAGGAGAGTGAAAAAGCTGGCTTAAAACTAAGCTCAGAAAACTAAGATCATGGCATCCAGTCCCATCACTTCATGACAAATAGATGGGGAAACAATGGAAACGGTGACAGACTTTATTTTCTTGGGCTCCAAAATCACTGCAGATGGTGATGGAAGCCATGAAATTAAAAGATGCTTGCTCCTCAGAAGAAAAGCTATGGCCAAGCTAGACATATTACAGAGCAATGATATGTTTGCCAACAAAGATCCGTCTAGTGAAAGCTGTAGTTTTTCCAGTGGTCATGTGAGGATATGAGAGTTGGACTATAAAGAAAGCTGAGTGCCAAAGAATTTATGCTTTTGAACTGTGGTGTTGGAGAAGCCTCTTGAGAGTCCCTTGGACTGCAAGGAGATCCAACCAGTCCATCCTAAAGGAGACCAGTCCTGAATAGTCATTGGAAGGACTGAAGATGAAACTGAAACTCCAAGTTTTGGCCACCTGATGGGAAGAACGGACTCATTGGAAAAGACCCTGATGCTGGGAGGGATTGGGGGCAGGAAGAGAAGGGGACGACAGGGGATGAGAAGGCTGGATGGCATCACCGACTAGATGGACGTGAGTTTGAACAAGCCATGGAGTTGGTGGTGGACAGGGAAGCCTGGCGTGCTGCAGTCCATGGGGTCACAGAGAGTCGGACACGACTGAGCAACTGAACTGAACTGAACTAAGTTTTGCATAATAAAATTAGTAAGTTTATACAAATGCCATAGCAAAGGAATTCTGCCCTCCTAAATTAGTAAACACGTTCTTTTCAGGTGCATGTAGAACACGTATAAACGCTGGCCACGGCCACACATTAGGCTACATAGCAAATTGCAAAAGTCCAAAGAACCAGCCACAGAGACCACCTTCTTCTACTACAATGTGATTGAGTTAGCAACCAATTGCTAAGAGATATCTCCAAGAACACCTGTAAGCCAACTATTAGAACTCGTAGGAGAACTTGAGAAGATTGCTGGATATGAGATCCATGTATCAAACTTCACTGTGTCTCCGCATACCAGGTAGAAAGAAACACTCAACTGTAAGGAAAGTTCCATGTATAAAGCAAAAACTTTATGATTCCTAGGCATATATCCAGCAAAATGTGCCTAATGTATCTACGGATACACGTGACACTTAATTGAAAAACATCTAATAAGGACCCAGATAACTGGAAATGTACATCAAATTTCATCATTTCTGAAACATGCATTTTTTCACCTTTTTAACATCTCAAAAATCAGATACGTCTTTAAATTAGTGGTCCCTGACTCTGTGTCATAGGTAACAGATCAATTGGCAGCACTTTTTCTCTTTGTGCAGCACATAAAATAATAACATGTCTTTCACTCAATGGCCTTTGGATTCAGTTTAAATGAGTACCATGTCAATGGATGGAAAGACTGAAAATTGGCTCCTTTTGCCAGGGTCTTTTGTAACTTAAGAGCAATTTTTAGCGAGTTGCTTCTGAAAACCGTTGAATAGCAAACAAATGAGAACAAGCAAGGCAATGCTAATGAATCCATGGTGGTGGAGGAAGCTGTATTTACCCGGTGTCATGATCTCGTCTAAAGTTTAGGAATTCAGCCATGTGGTCCTGGCTGGGGGAGATAGGCTGTGTAACAGGGTAGAGTCCAGACAGTGACACACGGGCTATAGAAATTTGATCTCTGACAGCGATTGCATTACTGAGGAGTGGAGGAGGACTACTGAATAATTGATGCTTGGACAATTGGTTAACCACTCTAAAAAAAAAAAAAATACAACTCATCTCACATCCAAAAATTAAACTGAGCAGAAAAACATCTATATGTAAAAAGGAAAACTTTAAAGTTTTACCAGTAAATGTGGGACAGTTTTGTAATTCATGGAAGGATTTTTTATAAAGATTTCTTCTCTAGGACACACAAGAAAGCATAAACTGTAAAGGAAAATATCAACAAATTTGGCATCACTAACCATGAGGGAAATGCAAATTAAACCTCGATGAGGAACCACTTCGCACCTCTCTGACTGGTGAGTGAAAATTAGTGAAGATAATAAGCACTGGCGAGGATGCTCAGCAATCACAACATTCACAGTGGGCTGGTGGGGAGGCAGAACTGTACAGCCACTCTGCAAAGGTGCCTGGCAGTTTTTCTCTAAAGATGAACATACACCTGCCATGTGACCAGGCAACCCTGCTCTCAAGTATTTCCCCCAGAGACATGGAAGTGATGCACCCGTGAAGATCCATGCATGCTTGCTAGAGCAGCTCTGCTTGTCACAGGTCTTTCATGCTCACAATGGAAACTCACAAACTTTCATTGGCTCTCAGTCGTAAATATAAACGTCTATGGATACTGCTGGAGTCAGTCATTTCCATATGAAAATCAAATTACAGGCTCACCAAGTAGCTTCTATTTGTAGACACAAAAGAAATTTCAGAGCATCAGAGCACTGAGTGAATACACAAACGGTAACACATGCATGCAGCAGGACCCCAGACAACAGCGACACAGAGCGACCTGTCACAGACACGTGCAGGACCCCGGATAACAGCACAGGACCCTGGACAACAGCGACACGGAGCGGCAGTCACAGACACGTGCAGGACCCCGGACAACAGCACAGGACCCCGGACAACAGCGACACGGGCGACCTGTCACAGACACGCGCAGGACCCCGGATAACAGCACAGGACCCTGGACAACAGCGACATGGAGCGACAGTCACAGACACGTGCAGGACCCCGGACAACAGCACAGGACCCCGGACAACAGCGACACGGAGCGACCTGTCACAGACACGCGCAGGACCCCGGATAACAGCACAGGACCCTGGACAACAGCGACATGGAGCGACAGTCACAGACACGTGCAGGACCCCGGACAACAGCACAGGACCCCGGACAACAGCGACACGGAGCGACCTGTCACAGACACGCGCAGGACCCCGGATAACAGCACAGGACCCCGGACAACAGCGACACGGAGCGACCTGTCACAGACACGCCCAGGACCCCGGACAACAGCGACATGGAGCGACCTGTCACAGACACGCGCAGGACTCCAGACAACAGTGACACGGAGCGACCATCACAGACACGCACAGGACCCCAGACAACAGCGACATGGAGCAACCATCACAGACACGCGCAGGACCCTGGACAACAGCGACATGGAGCGACTGTCACAGAAACGCTCAGGACTCCAGACAACAGTGACATGGAGCGACCTGTCACAGACACACGCAGGACCCTGGACAACAGCGACACGGAGCAACAGTCACAGACACGCGGAGGGACACGGTGGAACACGTGTTTGCTGTTCTTTCTACTTTTCTGCAAGCTTGAAATACTTAATAAGGATATACAAAATACAACACATACCTACATAAGAAAATTATGGGGGACATTTCAAGGCAAGAACCTTTCTCTTTCAAGATATTATTAGTATTTAAATGCCAGTGGTTATTTCCTCAACACGTGTCTTCCGCACCAGACAAGAAGCTCCCTGGAACGGACTCTGTCCACCTCACTCAGCTCCTGGGGCCTCAATAAACGTATCCTGAGTGGACAAACTCATTTCTGTGATCCCGAAAAGACAAAACTTGTACATTATGTATTAACTGCATTTAGGAGCAGATCCATTTGCACAATTGAAACTCATAAAATTTCTCAGCTATTAGTCTTAAATATAAATGTCTTATGGATGCTGCTGGAGTCAGTTATTTCTATATGAAAATCAAATTACAGGTTCACCAACAAGTAGTTGCTATTTGTAGACACCAAAGAAATTTCAGCATAGCATAACGCTCATTCAGATAAATGTCTAAAGGTGGGCAGACTTTCTACCTTTCAGCGACCACGTCTGCTGCATTGTTTTTGTTTAGAAGAGAGAAATGTATTAGGAGCCACGATATTTTATCATGACTTCACTTTTAAGTGAAAATGATTATTATTCTGCAAATCTTTTAAACATTTGATCCCCCAAAACGTTGCCACAGTTTATAGTTTGGGCCACCTGAGCCACCTAATTGTATTTTAGACATTTGTGCAGCAACCTCCTGCCAGGCACACAGACTGACCTTTTTCCACTTAAGCCTGACAGCAGCCTCCCCAGACGGGAATTTTTATTATCTGCAGTGCGGATGAAGACAGATAGACTTGGTGACCTAAGAACCTGCCTATATCCAAAAAAAGAGGGGATCAGTTCAGTTCAGTTCAGTCGCTCCGTCGTGTCCGACTCTTTGCGACACCATGAATCTATATGCATATACATATACATGAATATCTACATGTATGTATAGCTGACTCACTTTGCTGTACAGGAGAAACTAACACAGCATAGTAAAGCAACTATTGTTGCAGTTCAGTAGCCCAGTCGTGTCTGACTCTTTGTCCATCACCAACTCCCAGAGTTTGCTCAAACTCATGTCCATCGAGTCGGTGATGCCATCCAACCATCTCATCCTCTCTCACCACCTTCTCCTCCTGCCCTCGATCTTTCCCAGTCTCAGAGTCTTTTCCAATGAATTGGCTTTACATCAGGTGGCCAAAATATTGGAGCTTCATCTTCAGCATCAGTCCTTAAAGCAGCTATACTCTAATAAAAATTAAGACAAGAAGAAGACCCTACCTGCAGACACACGTCTGAACTATAAACTCCGTGGGGGTCGGGGGGGGCAGTGGATGAGGGTGGTGTGGGGAGACAAGTCTGTCACACTCAAAATGTAGCCCTCATGCTTAGCACACTGCCCAGCACATAGTAGGCACTCAGAGAGCACCCGCTCGGCAGATTATTCAGGGAGCATTCTCCACCGAGGTGGAGATAGCATCTGCCCCCAGGTCTAGCTGATTCAAGGCACGTGCCTTTTCTTTTTTTGAATCAGGCCCACAAATTTTGTTAAATATCTCTTCAATCCCAACCTGTTGGACATTGTCCTGCTAAAATGCTCCAGTAAAACAGGAATAATTAAATAACCTTTCCCTTCCTAAAGGAAAATATCATTCCTTGCTCTTTGGGCCAAAGGTGAGAGTCATCCAGGAAGGGTTTCCCTTTCCACTCTGGCACAGTTTGCAGTTTGTCTTTGGACACTGACATGGCATCTTCAGGCCTCTCCTGAGACCCCACCAGCCAAAACCTGGGGAACTCACATCCCTAGACCATCGCCAAACTTGCCTGACTAGCCAGGAGGGCTACAAAGCAACCGGGGCGTTCACTATGTAAACACAGTAATAGGGCATCTGTTTTTTTAATTTTAATTTTATTTTCCCACTAAAATATTCAAGTGAGGAACATTTGGAGATTTATATTCAGGGCACAGGACCAAATGGCATCCAAGCGTTTCTTTGTTAAATATAATTAATTTTTCCTGGCTTTTTTCCTCCATCATGACAAAGCCCGAGCTGTACCATTCATCCTATTTATCGGCGCAAACGTCCCTTCCCCTAAGAGTCTCAGCAACAGCCACCGAGACGCCGTGCCCACGGGCAGGCAGCAGTGGTGTTCCCTTTGCTGTGCAAGTCTCCTGAAACGGGGGACTGTCCCCGGCCTGAACTTCGGGCTCCTCACTTACATTTTGATAAACAAACCACCACCATCGCCACACAGAACTGGCCTTCCTCTTAGCTAGGAAAGTGACTGAGCTTACTGTGTCTCACTTTGAATGGCCAAGGAAAAGTGACTTCCACCCGCTGGAGGAGAAGCGTGGGTGGCAGGGCTGTGTGTCGGGAAGAGACAAAGAAAGCATCGCTTCTGTCTTTTCCTTGTTTTCTTTTTCTAGAAACAAAAAAGGACCTCTTTGTTTTATATATATATATATATATATATATATATAAATCTCACAAACCCCCTCACGATTAGAATCTAGAGAAGTGCAGGAAGGAAAGCTGTACAGAATGTTATTTTTCCAATAACAGAGACATGTGATCTGGCCCCTGGGTGTTGGTTTTAAGTGGAGATATTGACTTCCAGCTGACTGAGGAGTAGAGCATCTTTCTCCTGAAATATTGATAGTAGATTACACGAAACCACAAACTATCTCCATAAAGCATATCATTTCTAATCCTAATGGTGTTTTCTTTCGTCAGGATGACTGCTACATTCATGATATGATGGCTTTATTCTATCTTGGGGAAAAACTTTTTACCATACTGCTAAATTAACTTGTCAAAAGGCTTCAAACTTCGGAAGCTTTTACAGCTCAATTCAGTGCTATTATTCAAGATTGAATGGGAAGGCCATGGACTGTAAAAGCTTGCAAAAAATAAATTTCACAGGCTTTCATAGGCTGAGTGAAATACTTACCTTTTGTTCAGGTTGTATATCTTTATTGAGGAGCCTCGGAATAGCTGCGTTTCGCCCATAAATCCTCTTTCTCACCCTGAAAGGCTGTGTTTTGTCTGCTGCCCTTGAAGGGCCTCTCCAGCGCCTGCCCTCTTGTTAACAATCCATTTCCCACAGAGGACGATGCGGACGGGAACACTCTCCAAAACAGGGGGCAGGAGGCGAGACAAAGACTCCAGCTCCCAGGATGAACCTTGGCTTTTTAAGATTCTTTTATTTTTGAAACAGATTGACAGGGGACTTGATAGCCAATTACTGCTTGAAAATGCAAGCCCACCGTCATGGCACTTCCCGAGGGTGATGTCTGTGGGCCGTGGAGGAAGACGCACGCAGACATGGCAATCATCAGTGTTGGCACTGCTCCAGCCCAGACTGGTCCCGTGGAGCACTGGGTGAGCACGCGTGTCCCTGTGAGGTGGCGTCTTGGGTCATCCTGCAGGATGCTCAGGCCAGTGGGCAGTCAGGTCAAAGCCGCCAGCGTGCCCTGATCCACTGGCCTCCTGTAGAGATAGCCCAAGGCAGATGCCAGACAAGCCCCTGCCTGTCCTCTTGGGCCCTAAGCTGTTTCTAGCAGTGGGACCTGAGGCCTCTGATAGGATATGCTCTTTCTTCTTCATGGAGCTCCGGTTCTCACTGAATCACTTCTTAAGAAAATGCCATGAGTAGAAGCTGGATTTTTTTAGTCTTCTGAGGCAGTTAGTTAGATGAATGGGTAACCCTAGCATCTTGTGGACCAAGGTTTTGAATTCTTTCTTCAGTGCGAGGTGGATGAAGCTAGAGCCTGTTGCTGCTGCTGCTGCTAAGTCACTTCAGTCGTGTCTGACTCTGGGCGACCCCATAGATGGCAGCCCACCAGGCTCCCCGGTCCCTGCGATTCTCAAGGCATGAATACTGGAGTGGGTTGCCATTTCCTTCTCCAATGCATGAGAGTGAAAAGTGAAAGGGAAGTCGCTCAGTCATGTCCAACTCTTAGTGACTCCATGTTCTGTAGCCCACCAGGCTCCTCTATCCATGGGATTTTCCAGGCAAGAGTGCTGGAGTGGGGTGCCATTGCCTTTAGGAAGAGTGAAATAAGTCAGAAAGACAAAGACAAGTATCGAATACTAACACATATATATTGTTGCTGTTGTTCAGACTCTTAAGCCTTGTCTGGCTCTTTGCAACAAGGGACTGCAGCAAGCAATGCTCCTCTGTCCTCTACCGTCTCCCAAAGTGTGCTCAAACTCAGGTCCATTTGAGTTGGTGATGTCATCCAACCATCTCATCCTCTGTCATCCCCTTCTCTTCCTACCTTCAATCTTTCCCAGCATCAGGGACTTTTCCAATGAATCGGCTCTTCTCATCAGGTGACCAAAGTATTGGAATTTCAACTTTAGCATCAGCCCTTACCCCAGTTTGATTTCTGGGTTGGGAAGATCACTGGAGAAAGGATAGGCTACCCACTCCAGTATTCTTGGGCTTCCCTTGTGGCTCAGCTGGTAAAGAATCTGCCTGCAATGCGAGAGACTTGGATTCTATCCCTGGGTTGGGATTATCCCCTGGAGAAGGGAAAAGCTACCCGCTCTAGTATTCTGGCCTGGAGAATTCCATGGATTGTATAGTCCATGGGGCCACAAAGAGTCAGACATGACTGGGTGACTTTCACTTCCAGTGAATATTCAGGGTTGATTTCTTTTAGGATTGACTGGTTTGATCTCCTTGAAGTCCAAGGGACACTCAAGAGTCTTCTCTAGCAGCAGAAAAATAGTACTGATGAGCCTATTAGCAGGGCAGGAGTCAAGACTCAGACACAGAAAACTGGTCTGTGGACACAACAAGGGCAGGAGAGGGTGGGACGAACTGAGGCAGTAGGACTGAGACAGCGCGTGGCTGTGGGCAAAAGAGGCAGCTGGTGGGGAGCTGCTGCGCCACAGAGAGCTCAGCCCAGGGCTCTGTGACTCCCCAGCGGGGCGGGCTGAGGGGTGGGAGGGAGGCTCAGAGGGAGGGGACGTACGTATGCCTGTGACGGACTCACATTGCTGGATGGCAGAAACCAACACAACATTCTGTAACGATTATCCTCCAGTTAAAAATAAATGTTAAAAAGGAACTTATTCCAATGTCAACTCAAAACACTCAAGATACTAATGAAAATGTCTAGATTTCCTGTGCCTGTACCCCTAGGAGTCAACAGGGTTGGGAGGACAAGGAGTGCATCCAAATATATACATATATCCCCATATTTCTCATGCTTAAAGACACGTTTAAATGCCTTCTCTTCCACAAAGCCTCCTTGATCCCTCGGCCAGAAGAAATCTTTACTTTGAACTTTTTTTGCAACACAGCATAATTTCCTTTCGACACTCGACAGTCCCCATGTTGTGTAACGTCGTTTGCCTCCATGCATTATTTTCCCTTTGGACTGTAAACGTCTGTGGGTTGGACCGTCTCTTATTCATCTCGTCTCCCGCAGCACTCAGCACAGTAGCTCACACACACCTTGTACCTGAGAGGGTGGGGCCCCGGGAGTGAGTAATTTTGGAAGTTTATCAAGAGTGGGAAGCCAGGATTGCAAACCGCTGTGCTGAGTGACCTGCACATGAGGAAATTCCCTGGGGTTTCTGTGAAGTGCCGGGAAGGGTCACAGAAGAGTTGGGACTGGAGCTGGGCTTTAGAGGGTGGGTGTGGCTGAAGCCCTTGCCTTGGGGCAGGCGGGGAGGAGGGGAGGTCTGGGCAGAAGTGAGAGGGCAGGGCTGTTTTGGAGATGGTACCTGGACCCCCACTCTTGGGCAACATCCCTTGGAAGCAGCACTGGATTTCCAGCCCCAGAGTTGGAGTCGGGCTTGCTGTGCTCCAGGTGACTCTCATCTGGAGGATTTTGATGGAGGAGTTCGGGGGGATTCTCCCCAGGGCCCCTCACTTCCGATTCCCAGTCCCCTTCATTGCCATTTCACAGGGTCCCCACTTTTGTTGGGATGAAGTTCTCAGGCTTGGGCTTCTGATGTGTCATCTTTTTCTTTATCTTTTTATTTTGTACTGGGGTATAGCTGATTAACAGTCGTGACAGTTTCAGGTGGACAGCGGAGGGACCCAGCCATGCACACCCATGGGTCCATTCTCCCCCAACACCCTCCCAGCCAGGCTGCCTGATGTAGCATCTTTCTTGACCTCAGATCTTGACTGTCAAGCTCAACTAGATGGGATCCTACCAGTTAGAGGGGTGGTGGGGAGAGACTGCCCTGGGAATTCTGAGGACAGGAGGGTCACACTGAAGGATTATTTGGGATGTGTTCTTACCCAGTAGGATTATTTTTATTCTGAGTGGTTTGAGGGAAATAGGACGAGCAGGAAAGGGAACTCATATCTGCACGAGCGTCTTTGTTTTGCCTGGCCCCAGTGCGCCTCACATATGGACCCCTCTTCACCACAACGCGGAGTCTCTGTCTACTGCTGGTGTTTCAGTCGCTCAGTCGGGTCTGACTTTTGCGACCCATGGACTGTAGCCCGCCAGGCTCCTCTGTCCATGGGATTTCCCAGGCAAGAGTACCGGAGTGGGCTGTCATTTCATTCTCCAGGAGGTCTTCCTGACCCAGGGATGGAACCCATGTCTCCTGCATGGCAAGCAGATTCCTTACTGCTGAGCCACCAGCAAAGCCCCTTTCTATTATTATGCTCTTTTCCTAAGAGAAAAGCAATACTCCGAGACCCTGTGCAGCTTCCCAAAGTCGCACAGCTAGACAATTGAGGACCAGGGGTGGCCCATGTATGTTCCCACACACCACAGGACCTTCTGTGGCTACACGTGGGTGGAAATCACAGCCCCTAGGAATGATATGCTGACTCTCAGCATATGAAAATCTGGACTCAAAATCGGAGACAGGTTTTTTGTTTTTTTTTTTTTAGTAGTAGTAGACTTTATGATTTGCCAGTGATCCTCTTAAATATTGAAAGTTGGTTGCTTTTTTTTTTTCCAGTAGAGATTCCCTGGTGAATTCAAAGTATAACTGGGAAATTAGAAATGTGATTTACCAAGCTACCTTTGTGAGAACATCAGTTTTGGCCAAGTGCACTTCTGAGTGCTTAGCACACACTAACAGATGAACTCTCCATGGCGCCTGCATCTGTGGTCCCTGCCTTCACACTGCCAGTCAGCCAACAGGAGCTCAGGCAATTGTGGGAGATAGGTCAGACCAGGAAGGAAAGGGATCGATTGGAAAATCCATTCCCCATATTTTGAGGATAAAGTTACCCTTGAGAATATAAAAAGCGGAGTAGAAGTCAAGAAAGAGGAGAGGAAAGTACCTTCAAACAGGTACAGGGGTCAGTACAAACATGTGCAGGTGTGGGCAGCTGTGTTGATCACGCTAAAGACATCTGCACGTATTTATGGCAAAGAGGAATACCGGTTCTGGATTAGTCGGTGCCTTGTACCTGTCCTCTTTTCTTACCCCCGCTGAAGCCCGTGGCCCCCAGGCAGGGAGGCTGGGGCTGCCGGCTGGCTCTTGGCACCCCCTCTGGTGCAGGGTCCCGAGTTTCCTTGGTTACAGCCCTGAGTGGCTCCCTTCAGAGAACTTCTCAAAGAGCATCCTTGACCGTGGCTACCTGTGCCTTCACTGGCTTTGAGGGAGCACTGTTGCAGGCATCCTCTGTCCTCCCTGCCAGGGACCTGAGTCTTCAGGGGCAGGCTTGCTAGCAGTGCGGGGTTGGGGGCAAGGGGTCTGTACCCCAGGTTCATCAGGGCCCACATGAAGGCGGCTCCTCAGTCTTGACACTCTCTCCAAGCACCAAGCAATGCAGGCTGATCCTTAGAGTCCCCGTTGGGGTCCCAAAGGGTCCCAGTGAAGACTGAGTGCCCAGCACCTGCCCCAGAGAGCCCGGCCCAGGAAGGGGACTGGATGATTAGGACTGAGTGATGGCTGAGGCAGGGACTCGGGGTCCAATGTGGTGGAAAATGACTTTTCCTAACTGTTTTTTAACAAGCATGCATGAGACCTGGAAACATTATTTGTGAGACAAGGCCAAGATTGAGATCTGAAGAGAGAAAAAGTCAAGTCAGACTGGTAGTTTCAGAAGAAGGACAGAGAAAGATGGTTTTTGAGAGCACCTGAAATTTACACCCCAATCAAAATGAGGATTGCATGCAAGGCCGCCTTGCTTGCGGGTACATGCGGGGCTGGGGTGAGGCTTACTGGAAAGTGTCTGGAGACAGAAGGGTGAGCCTGGGGCAGAGAAGGGCCTTGATAAATGTAAAGGCATCGTGCTCTTACCATGACATTTTTAAGAGAGGCAGGAAGAGCCGTCAGCAGGTCAGCTATGGCTCACACGTGAAACCGTGTTCCAGAGTTAGAGAAGAATGGGCCAGCAGCAGGAGCGAGGACACGATGGTGCTCACGTCAGTCTCGCGGCTCGGACGCTCTCATGTCAGTCGCCCATCTACTGATGCCACGCCCCAGACACATCCGTAGGCAAAGCAGGGAGCCCCTGGACACTTGCTCTGAGAGATCCTGTGGTCATCAGGGGGCTGGGAGAAGCACATGGAAGAGCCGTCATGGAGCAGTTCCTCTGGACACCTGAGGACCACCCCAGCCCGGTGGGAGAAACGCTGGCATGAGGCCTGAAGTCTGGGTATGGATTTGATGCTCACACACCTCCTGCAATGGAGCCACACTCAGCCCTGCAGCCCCAGGCGCCTTCAGCATCCCAGGCGCCTTCAGCACCCCAGGTGTCTTCAGCGTCCCCAGGCGCCCGCTGGCCTCTGTGGTCCTACCCAGGCTCTCGGTTCTTGTGCTCACAATTTAAAGCCCTGAGTTCCCACCCCCACCCCCATCTCAAATGCCTGAGCAACATGGACCTCTTTTTTTCCAGTATGATTTATCACGGGATATTGAGTATAGTTCCCTGAGCTGTACAGCTGTTGTTCAGCCGCTCAGTCGTGTCCGACTCTTTGTGACCCATGGACTGCAGCACGCCAGGCCTCCCTGTCCATCACCAACTCCTGGAGCTTGTGCAGCTCATGTCCGTTGAGCCGGTGATGCCATCCAACCGACTCATCCTCTGTCGTCCCCTTCTCCTCCTGCCTTCAGTCTTTCCCAGCATCAGGGTCTTTTCCAGCGAGTCAGCTCTTGAATTCAGGCGGCAAAAGAATTGGAGCGTCAGCTTCAGCGTCAGTCCTTCCAATGAATACTCAGAGTGATCTCCTTTAGGATGGACTGGTTGGATCTCCATGCAGTCCAAGGGGCTCTCAAGAGGCTTCTCCAGCTAGGATCTTGTTCATCCATCCTGTACACTAGTTTGCGTCTGCTGACCCCCAACTCCCAGTCCTTCTCTCCCCTTCCTGCACCCACAGCCAGAAGTCTGTCTCTGTTCTGTGAGTCTGTCTGTGTCTCACGAGTAAGTTCACTTGTGCAGGTTTCTGATTCCACATACGGGTCGCATCATGTGGTCTTTCTCTTTGAGTCCGTGGTGATGACGCCTGGGTCCACCCGTGTTGCTGCGGATGGCACTGTTCCACTTTCTGTGGCTGAGCAGCACTCCCCTGCACGTACGTACACATCTTCTCCGTACCTTCACCTGAACACTGACCTCTTTTTACTTTGGATTCTGAGTCCTGGGATGAGACACTCAGAGGCTTGCAGTTTATGGTACCCTTAGCATCTTTGGAAGTAGAGTGTCACAGTGGTGTGTGTGGGGGCGGTGCTCAGTCGATCCGTGTGTCCAACTCTTTGGAGCCCCAGAATGAGGTATGAAGACCATACCTCGGGAAAATTCTGCCCACTCTTTTCGGGTGAACCTAGCTCTCTGGGGCAGCGCATCCTTGTGCCCTCTCTCCAAGCCAATAGACATTGAGCAAGCCCCCCTTGCCCACAAGCCACGGCCACGTCCACTCTGTCCTTTGCAGAGTCCTCACTGGGCAGAGCCAGAGGTCAGCCGAGCCCTCATCCTTCACGGAGCCAGGGCAACCTGATGAAAACTCAAATTCCACACTTTTCAGCCCGCAAGCACTGAGTCAGCTTCCTGAACCCCCATCACTGTCCTTCCCCCTTCTCACACCTATAGGCACATGCCCCTTCCTTCTCCAAGATCCACTCAGGTATCTGTGAACTGAGTCCCCACAGGAGGTGCAGGAGAGGCCCTGCATGGGGGCTGCCCCTTCCCTTCCCCTTTGGACGCCTGGCCACAGTGCCCAGCACTGCAGCTGTGGGGCCGAGAAGCAAAAGAACCTCTCTGGGATCAGCAGTGCCTCACAGGGCTATAGGGAGGACTGAGTAAGTCAATACCCTGCGCAGCTCAGAACAGCTCCCAAGAACTCCTGGGATTTCTCCTCCTCCATCTTCAGAGGAGCCCTCCCCTGCCTTACAAGGGACAGTCCTAGCCATTCTCCTGAGTCTTCCTCTCTACCTAAGTCTTCTCCCAACAAAAGCAGCTCCTTCTTTAAGAATTCTACCTTCTTTAAGATTTGCTACCTTTTTTAAAGCTACCTATGTTTCATGCCCTGGCTTCCCAGGTGCTGCTGCTGCTGCTAAGTCGCTTCAGTCGTGTCCGACTCTGTGTGACCCCATAGATGGCAGCCACCAGGCTCCCCCGTCCCTGGGATTCTCCAGGCAAGAACACTGGAGTGGGTTGCCATTTCCTTCTCCAATGCATGAAAGTGAAAAGTGAAAGTGAAGTCCCTCAGTCATGTCTGACCCTCAGATACCCCATGGACTGTGCCTTCCAGGCTCCTCCACCCATGGGATTTTCCAGGCAAGAGTACTGGAGTGGGGTGCCATCGCCTTCTCTGCCCAGGTGGTGCTAGTGGTAAAGAATTCACTTGCCAATGCAGGAGACATAGAGATGCAGGTGTGATCCTCGGGCCAGAAGATCCCCTGGAGAAGGAAATGGCAACCGCTCCAGTATTTTTTCCTGGAGAATCCCATGGACAGAGGAGCCTGGAGGGCTACAGCCCGTGGGGTTGCAAAGAGTCAGACACGACTTAGCACCTGAACAATGACAATAACAGTGGAGAACTGAGACAGCATGTGCCGCTGGGCAGCTCAGCCTGTGGCCACAGCTAGAGAGAAAGACTGCACGTCGCAATGAAGAGCCGGTGCAGACAAAAACGAAATAAGATGATTTCACGTACACTCAGAGGGAGTAGGACCACAGTGACATTATTTAGCTCTCTGTAATCTAGAGAGTCCTACCGAGTTCAGTCACATTTTTATGTGGTACAGACACACACAGTACAGACATTAATCAGCAGATACATCTGTATCTTGGATGGAAATAGATACAGCTCCGACTCTGAGGACCCAGGATGGGTGTCTCAGAGGGAGACCGAAGGACGTGCTTTTCTGGAAAGTGGTATTAACATTTGGGTGTGTCTGTTAGTTACAATCCCCTAATCCCGCTGGAGGACGGCCCTGCTAAGGAGGAGCTGCAACAGCCCGAGACGCGGGCTTGCTCTCAGTCGCTCCAGGAACAAAGCACTCCCCAGCCTGCACCAGTCTGTTTTGCAGCCTCGCAGTGTGAGCAGTGTCTCCAGCCTGTCCTTTTCCAGCAAAGTCAGAATCAAACTCAGGGGCAGACGACCACTAGCTGTCCCAGCACAGTTCTCTTCTCGGAACGGTCCCACCGGTTCTGTTTCGTCTCCTTTGATGCATTTTGTGTTCCGGGGAATGAGAAGCAAACAGGATCTCTTTTTCTCTGGGCCATTACCTCAGAGAACGATCGTTATCACTGAGAGCCCCTCTTTCTTGGAAACAGATAGTTGCATACAACATGTTTGTATAAGCAGTTCCTTATTCATGGAGTGGTTTCAATTACAATAAAAAGGGAAACATTGTCAGAAACCATAATGAAATTATCTCAGATTGGGACACCAAGGCCAGCATTTCAAATTTATTTGTTTTCAAATTTTCATATTTGATTCCTTCCCAACATTCTGAGAAAGTTAAGGAAAGGGAGTGAAATCCTGTGAATCCACAGGCCAGGCACACGTTCTGTATGTGAACACATCCCTTAGGACTCGCTTTGCTTTTATTTTCCTCTATTGATGTTTGGTTAGAGACGGTTTGGGGTTCGTAAGTATATAAAGTTTTTAACCTAATTCAAGGAGGATGTGTTTATACATATGTGATCAACTAGATTTAATAATTTAAATTAAAGTAGTTGCTATTGAAACATTTTAATAGCATTAATCATTGCGTGGAATTATATTATTTATTGGTTTTCTTGTTAATCTTGGTTTTCCCATGAGAGAGGAACTTTCACTTTCCATTTTATTGCTGAGTGCCCAGCACTGAGTAGAAAGCCTGGCACATAGCAAGTGCTCGGTCAGTCTTTTGCATATTAATTATGGGCAGTGCAAATGTATTATCATTGTACTTTCTTGTAGCATCACACTTAATTCCATAGCCAATGTTTTTTGCTTTTTTAAAAAACCATTTGACTTTTGCTGGAACTGCAGCATTTCACAACATTTCCTAACTTCTAGATTCCAGAAGGATTTTTCATAGAAGATTTCTGCTCATGGGTGTCGTTAGGCCCAGAACACAGAATTATTTATTTTGCCGTTGACAGGGGCGACTGTGAACCCGCAGCCTCCCGGGCGGGCTCTGCTTGCTTGCTCACTTCCCATGCTAACTACAGCTGCCAGTGTGTTTATTTTGGTCATGTATTTCAAAGGACCATTTCTACCCTAAAGTAAACAAACATAATGGAACAGCTGTGGCTGATAAAAACTCCCAGGCACAATCATCACCCTCTTGTACATATCCTGCGGTTTCAGATTTAATTTTAAAAATTTCCCTTAACTCTTGATTCACGATCGGTACAGTGAGCTCAATGGAGAACGGATGCATAACTGCTCGCCCTCCTAGCTGGGCACAGACGAGGGAGAGCGCCGGCTTCCCTCCTGCCGCAAACGCGAGGACACGGGGCTTGAGGCAGCAGCCGAGCGCACGCGCCTGGGCCGGCTGCCCCGCGTGGGCCGCGGTGGTGCTGCGCGGGCGGCGCGCACGCGGTGGCTCCCAAGAGCCCTCCCGAGAGACGCTCTCAGCGGCCGGGCCAGGCTCTGGGACCACGCGCAGCTCCTCAGGCCACTAGGGAGGGGCCCCGGCTGGACAAGCATGGGTAAGGGACTGCCGTTTCCCTACCGCTTCCTTCAGACTCCACGTGCTAAGCTGCTTCAGTATGTCCGAATCTTTGCGACCCCGTGGACAATTGCTGGCCAAGTTCCTCTGTCCAGGGGATTCTCCAGGCAAGGATACTGGAGTGGGCTGCCATTTCCTTCTCCATCGGACTCCCTAGGCAACTATAAAGTATAAATGATCAGCTTCAGAAAGTATAAATGATTTGTTTTGGTAAAAGCTGTGAGATTCCCTGAGAGTTTGTTTGTTCTGTGAATGCTGTGCTACACCTTACTTATATCTGAAAAAGGCCCCCAAACCAAGACAAAAAAATAAGCAGAAAACAATCACAACAGAAAGCCTCCTTTCCTAAATCATCCCAACCATTGGGATTCACATCAGTCCTTCCACGGAACACTGAGGACTGATTTCCTTTAGGATGGAATGGTTGGATCTCCTTGCAGTCCAAGGGGCTCTCAAGAGTCTTCTCCAACACCACAGTTCAAAAGCATCAATTCTTTGGCACTAGCTTTCTGTATAGTCCAACTCTCACATCCATACATGACCACAGGAAAAACCATAGCTTTGACTAGATTGACCTTTGTTGGCAAAATAATGTCTTTGCTTTTTAAGATGCTGTCTAGGTTGGTCATAATTTTTCTTCCAAGAAGCAAGCATCTTTTAATTTCATGGCTGCAGTCACCATCTGCAGTGATTTTGGAGCCCAAAACATAAAGTCTGTCCCAGTTTCCATTGTTTCTCCATCTATTTGCCACGAGGTGAAGTGATGGGATGCCATGATCTTAGTTTTCTGAATGTTGAGTTTTAAGCCAACTTTTTCACTCTCCTCTTTCACTTTCATCAAGAGGCTCTTTAGTTTCTCTTCACTTTCTGCCATAAGGGTGGTGTCATCTGCATATCTGAGGTTATTGATATTTCTCCCAGCAATCTTGATTCCAGCTGGTGCTTCATCCATCCCAGCATTTCTCATGATGTACTCTGCATAGAAGTTAAATAAGCAGGGTGACAATATACAGCCTTGATGTACTTCTTTCCCGATTTGGAACCAGTCTGTTGTTCCATGTTCAGTTCTAACTGTGGCTTCTTAACCTGCATACAGATTTCTCAGGAGGCAGGTCAGGCGTTCTGGTTTTCCAATCTCTTGAAGAATTTTCCACAGTTTGTTGTGATCCACAAGTCAAAGAAAGTCTTGATTTTGGCATAGTCAAGAAAGCAGAAATAGATGTTTTTCTGGAACTCTTTCTTGCTTTTTCAATGATCCACTGGATGTTGGCAATTTTATCTCTGGTTCCTCTGTCTTTTCTAAATTCAGCTTGAACATCTGGAAGTTCATGGTTCACATACTGTTGAAGCTTGGCTTGGTGAATTTTGAGCACTACTTTGCTACTGTGTGAAATGTTTCCAATTGTGCGGTAGTGTGAGCATTCTTTGGCATTGCCTTTCTTTGGGGTTGGAATGAAAACTGACCTTTTCCAGTCCTGTGGCCACTGCTGAGTTTCCAAATGTGCTGGCATATTGAGTGCGGCGCTTCACAGCATTACCTTTTAGGATTTGAAATAGTGCAACTGGAATTCTATCATCTCAGCTAGCTTTGTTTATGGTGATGCTTCCTAAGGCCCACTTGACTTCTTCTCATTCCAGGATGTCTGGCTCTAGGTGAGTGATCATACCATCATGATTATCCGGGTCATGAAGATCTTTTTTGTACAGTTCTTCTGTGTATTCTTGCACCTCTTCTTAATATATTCAGCTTCTGTTAGGTCCATACCATTTCTGTCTTTTATTGTGCCCATCTTTGTATGAAAAATTCCCTTGGTATCCCTAATTTTCTTGAAGAGATCTCTAGTCTTTCCCATTCTATAGTTTTCCTTATTTCTTTGTGTTGATTGCTGACTGAGGAAGGCTTTCTTATGGCTCCATGCTATTCTTTGAAACTCTGCATTCAAATGGGTATATCTTTCCTTTTTTCCTTTGCGTTTAGCTTCCAATATCAAAATCCGATTGATTATATTCTTTGCAGCCAAAGATGGAGAAGCTCTATACAGTCAGCAAAAACAGGACCAGGAGCTGACTGTGGCTCAACCGTGAACTCCTTATTGCAATATTCAGACTTAAATTGAAGAACTTAGGGTAAACCACTAGACCATTCATGTATGACCTTAATCAAATCCCTTACGATTATACAGTGGAAGTGACAAATAGATTCAAGGGGTTAGATCTGATAGAGTGCCCGAAGAACTACAGATGGAGGTTCATGATATTGTACAGGAGGCAGGGATCAAGACCATCCCCAAGAAGAAGAAAGGCAAAAAAAAAAAAAAAAAACTTATGTTAAGCATGTGGTAATAATAAAAATTAATACAATTTAAAATGGAAATGAAATAAATCTTTGGAAAAGTAACTTCAGAAAATCCTGACAATGAATGAAAGTCACATGATTATTAATCAACTCTCTACCTCATGGATCCCCTATTGTTTTTTTACATCCCTTTTAATGGTGGACACACGTGCGAGGCTCCTATGTCAGCTGGGAGCCTCCTGCCCTTTGCACAGCAGAGAAAGTTCCCTGCAAAAGTTGCCTCCTCCCCAACTCCAGATTCTAATGAAGTCCCGAATCTTCTACGAGACTTGTGAGCACACCTGTGGACTGGTAACCACAGGAACCCCAACAGCTCCTGACCGTGGCTGAGCTGGCGTGTCTTGGCTACTCCCACGGCCACGTGGGGGTGGAACCTGGCTTGTCCACGGGTTCCCCAGGGAGCAGAACCAGGACCGACCTGTCAGTCCACAGCTGACTCCACGCTCATCACTTAAAATGGCTTACGATGGATTTTGATATCCGGCTGGCAACTGTTCCCCACTGTTGTTATCTTAAACCTTCCTAACTATTCTTCTGCACCAATTGTAGGAACCGTTTGAAACCCTCTGTGTGAAATCTTGGTCGAATTTTGGTTAGAATTTCATCAAATTCTTGGATTAACTTCCGGGAGCATTGGTGTCTATATGGTTTGAATCTTATCAACATAGGTGCCATTTTTCCCCGTTTTCTGGAGGTCAGAGCAAACTCCTTCCATGCGCCCTCACAGCTCTTTTTAGACAAAGCATACTTCCTGTTGAATGCATTCTGAGGCTTTTTAGTTTGTCTTGATGTTGTGACTGAGGAATCCTTTCCTGTTACATTTTCGAGGTGACTGCTGTGTCTCCATCTTCGGCCCTGTCTCCTCCAACACTCCTCTCAAACCTAGTGCTTTCCCAGCCACATTGTACATGAGCTTGCTCTCAAACGGCAGCTCTGAGAGGCGAGCATCTGGGAGGAACCACTTGATGCTCCTGGGTTTTCTGCCAATAAACATACACTGCAAAGAGTGATGATTATTTTCTCTTCTGCTTGAATTGTCATTCCCTGAGTTCCTTTTCCTTACCTTTGTCCTGGCTGCAACTTCTGGTTAAAACGCTGCCTGACAGTGAGGGTAATGAGCAGGGTTTCTTTTCTTCCTGACATCAGTGAAAAACATTTCTGCGACTTCACCATTAAGTATGATCATCGCTTTAGATAACCGGTAGATGCTTTTATCAAGGAGAGAAAGTTTCTTTCATTCTTAGTTTCCTAAGAGTTTCCTTTTCAGTCACGCACACGTGGTTTCAATCCATCAAAGCCCTTTTATTTGGTGAATAAAAATTAAGATTCTTTCTTCCGTTCATCTATTATAGGGATGACACTGATCTATTTCCCACATGTTGAGTCACCCCTGGATTACTGGGATAAAGACTCCTTGCATGTAATGTACTATTTTAAACTTTTTTTCCCCTGTAAAACAGAATGGAAAGAAGAAAATGCACAAGACAAACATTTCCAGTTTAACAAATTGCTGTGCGCTGAGCCTCGGGTCTTCATCATCCCAAAGAAGAAACAACTTGCCCTCAGGTTCACTCCCAGCAGCAGCCCTTCCCACCCCCAAACCAGCCACAACGCTGGCTTTTATGTATTCACTTCCTATTTTCCTTACAGGTTTCAACCTGAATATGCCTCTCCAAATGCTTAAATCTCATTTTGCCATTTTACCGCCAGCTACATGGAATCAGGACTGTGCTGGTGGCTCAGATGGTAAAGAATCTGCCTGCAAGGCAGGAGACCCGGGTTCAATCCCTGGGTCAGGAAGACTCCCCCGGAGAAGGGACTGGCAACCCACTCTAGTATTCTTGCCTGGAGAATCCCATGGACAGAGGAGCCTGGTGGGCTACAGTCCATGGGGTCGCAAAGAGTCAGACACGACTGAGCGACTAACACTTTCACACTCACTAAATGGAAGTAACCATAAGTAGTCTTTCTGAGAAGCAGGCTTCTCTGCTCTTCCCTTCTTGGAGGACCTTGGAGGCTGGCTGCTGCAGTCTGTTGTTTCTGCTGGTTCTTGTTACGTGGTCTTGCTTATTCACCTGCCTGGTTATCTTTTACCCTTGCTGGTGTGGTGGACAGTGCATTACTTTCTTCCCAGGAGAAAACTGAGAACTGTGCTGTGCCTTCTTCATCCAGAGGAGTTTCATTTCTTTCTGAGTCACGTGCGGGGCCCCTGTGAGTCACTGGCAATCTGCAGTCCTTTAATCTAGTCTCAGGATGTGAGAGCTTTTTCTGCACCATCCTGCTGATTCAGAGCTGGTACGAGAGGCAGCTTACTCACGTTCATCCGACTTCTAGGAAGTGGTGTGCCGGGGCCAGGCAGCACGGGCTCATCAGAACTGATTCTGTGTGGCTTTTCCCAGTGACGTGTTCAGTGAGGTCACGGTGGTAGCTTGAAATTGGCTCTCCTGGGTGTATTTACACCATAGAAACCAGCAAATGTTACAAATCAGGACTTTTTATCTTGGAGATCTAGTTGTTGAAAATTTATTTATTACCATATGAGTTCAGCTCTTTGGGGTCTCCACCTAAAATGGGAGGTTGTTGCCCTTGGCAACAACCAGAACCCAGGACTCCAGTTTTCGTCCTTTAAGCGCCTCTTGCCCTCCTCTTCCACATCCACGCCCATCAGTGCAGAAACAACCCTAGATGTCCCACTTGGCTGTTTCCCAGTTTGATCCTGATGAACAGAGCTGTGTAGGTTTGGGGGGAGCACACATTTTAACTGCTCTAGGACAAACACAGTGAGATTGCAGGGCTATATAGTAAGTGGATGTTCCGACGTGTAAGGAGCTGCAGGCTATTTTTCAGAGTGACTGGACTGCATCTTTCTGCATTCCCGCTAGCAGTGTGTGAGAGTGCCGGCCGCTGTGCACCTTGTCAGGCTCTGTTAACTTACCAGCTTGCTTCCTTACTTGTATATTGTCGTTGATCAATCACTAAGCCATGTCCAGCTCTTTGTGATCCCATGGACTGCAGCTCGCCAGGCCTCCCTGTCCATCACCATCTCCCAGAACTTACTCAAACTCATGTCCATTGAGTCGATGATGCCATCCAGCCACCTCATCTTCTGTCACCCTCTTCTCCCCTTGCCTTCAGTCTTTCCCAGCATCAGGATCTTTTCCAAAGAGATGGCTCTTTGCATCAGGTGGCCAGAGTATTGGAATTTCAGCTTCAGTATCAGTCCTTCCAATGAATATTCAGGGTGATTTCCTTTAGGATGACTGGTTACTTATATATTTATACATGTATTTATTTTACTTTCATTTTAGCCATTCTAGTAAGTTTGTTGGAGAAGGCAATGGCAACCCACTCCAGTACTCTTGCCTGGAAAATCCCAGGGATGGTAGAACCTGGTGGGCTGCCATCTATGGGGTTGCACAAAGTTAGACACGACTGAAGCAACTTAGCAGCAGCAGCAGTAAATGTGTAGTTATAGTTTAAAGCTATATTTCTGTATTTCCTCATGATGGTGAAGACTTTTCCATGTCCTCAGTTTCCATTTATAAAGCCTCTTTGGTAAAGGATCTGTCCAATTCTTTTGCTGGTTTTAAAAGTGGACTGTTTAACTTCTTATTGTTGAATCTGAGTGTTCTTTAAATAGACTGGATACACATCATTGTTGGATATGTAATTTGCAAATATTTCCTCTCTCATGTCTGTGTTTTATAGTCTTTATATTTCCATTGATTTAGAAAAATAGATACATGACATAGAAAACAGAACTCAGAAGAAAAAAAACAAACAACCCATTCATACAAGAAACACAGGGAGGGAAGGACTAGAAGTTTATATACCAAACCTAGGAATTGGATTGCCTTTGGGAGGGTGATGGGGATGGTGAGGGAATGGTTGAGAGGGACTATAGCTTTTCTGTAATGATTGAAATTTTTACAAAGAGAAAGATTTATTTAGTAAGAAACACATGAATATGTGAATACACTATGCCATCTATCTCCAAAAGGTGATTGGAGCTGAGGAGCGACTCCACCTCGACATACAGGTCAGCGCCGCCCTCGCTTTGCACACCTCTCCTTACCTGCTTTGCACACCTCTCCTTACCCGGCTGGGTTCAGGAGTTTCTGACCCCGCCTCTGCCGGAACGGTTCACCTTCTGCAAGTAAGTTTGCAGTGACAGTGGATTCTGTTCTAAAACCAGTTCTGATTCTAGCTGCTAAGACAACTGTATTCCCCCTATCTCCTTACACACACTTGAAGTCTCGTCCTATTTCCTGAAAGTGGTTTAAGGAGTCTGATGAAAATTTAAAAATCCCTTGGATTTAGTCCCAGAAGGATAAGAAAGTCATATTCTATAATGAAACTTATAATTTCACCATTTGGACCAGCTCATTGCTTTTCTTGAACTCAGCATCTTCATTCACAGGCATTAAAGATTTGCTGTTAAATATTAATTTGCATTAAAAATCTCTAATTCTGACTTGTTAACATTGTTTTATGTTATTATACTTTTCTGTTTACTTTCATTTATTTCAAAGGAGAATACCTAATAGAGGTCACACACAGGTTTTTGTAATGTTGACAAACCCCCAAAATTGATCAAGGAGGATTCTGACCAGAGTTGGCAAGTAAAATAATAGTCAAAGAAATGACCTCACCCTCTCTCGTGTTTATGTTTAAAGATCCAGAATTCTGTATAAAAACACAAGATTTTTCAGGAATTTTTTTACTAAAAATTCAGTAAAAGGGTTTTAGGTTTGTTTCCTCCACTGTCCTTAGAATATTATAAAGAGTATCTCTGACTCTATAGTAATGGGTAAGATGCTATTTTTAAAATTAATTAATTCTTCCAGTGTTAAAAACACTTTCGAGGGGCTTCTTTTTACTTATTTCTATTGAGATAACACTGATTTATAACTTTATATGAGTTTCAGGTGTATGACGTTATATTCCTGCTTCTGTAAACCTTGCGGCATTGCTCACTGCCAGATATCTAGTCTCCGCCTGACGCCATTCAGTTGATCTCCTTTGTCTCCCTCAACCCCTTCCCCTCTAGTAACCACTATTCTGTTCCTACTTGTTCTTTTTTGTTGGTCTGGTTTGGTTTGTTCATGTATTTTATTTTGTTTGTAGAGCCTCTTGATGAAGGTGAAACAGGAGTGTGGAAAAGCTGGCTTAAAACTCTAACATTCAAAACACCAAGATCATGGCATCTGGTCCCATCGCTTCATGGCAAATAGATGGGGAAACAATGGAAACAGTGATGGACTTTATTTTCTTGGGCTCCAAAATCACTGCAGATGGTGATGCAGCCATGAAATTAAAAGATGCTTGCTCCTTGGAAGGAAAGTTATGACAAACCTAGATAGCCTATTAAAAAGCAGAGACATTACTTTGCCAACAAAGGTCAATCTAGTCCAGGCTATGGTTTTTCCTGTGGTCATGTATGGATGTGAGAACTGAACTATAAAGAAAGCTGAGCACTGAAGAATGGATGCTTTTGAACTGTGGTGTTGGAGAAGACTCTTGAGAGTCCCTTGGACTGCAAGGGGATCCAACCAGTCCATCCTAAAGGAGATCAGCCCTGAATATTCACTGGAAGGACTGATGCTGAAGCTGAAGCTCCAATAATTTGACCACCTGATGCGAAGAGCTGACTCACTGGAAAAAACCCTGATGCTGGGAAACATTGAAGGTGGGAGGAGAAGGGGACGACAGAGGATGACACGGTTGGATGGCATCACTGACTCGACGGACATAAGTTTGAACAAGCTCTGGGAGATGGTGATGGACAGGGAGGCCTGGCGTGTTGTAATCCAAGGTATTGCTAAGAGTCAGACATGACTGGGCGAGTGAACACCAACGATATTCCACATAAGAGTGAATTCAGATGACATTTGTCTTTCTCCATCCAAAACACCTTCAGGTTCCATACAATTTGTTGCAAATATAGGATTTCGTGTCTTACGGCTGAGCGGCATTTCACTGTGTGTATCTACTGTATCTGTATCCGCATCTACCCACGCTTCATACACGTGGACCACATCTTCTCCACCCGTTCACGCGTGGAGGAGCCCTTTGATTGTCCCAGATTGCACCTGCTGTAAACCATGCTGCAGTGAGCAGAGGGACACATCCATCTTTTCAAGTTGGCGCTTTGTATTATTTTCTAAACACCCTGACGTAGGATAGCTGGATCGTATGGTGGTTCTATTCTCAACTCTTTTATACTGTTTTCCATACCACTTTACACTTTCATCAGCAGGGTATGAGGTTCTCTTTTTTCTCCATCCTCGCCAACACTTGCTGTTTCTTGTCTTTTAGATATCGCCATTCTTTCAAGTGTGAGATGATATCTCACTGTGGTTTTGATTGCATTTCCCTGGTAATTAGTGATGCTGAACATATTTTCACATGCCTGCTGGCCTTCTGTGTGTCTTTTTTTTTTTTTAAGTCTATTCATCTCCTCTGCCCATTTAAAAAAACCAGGTTCCTTTTTGTTGTTGTTAACCAAGATAGTTCTTTATATAATTTTGATAGTAACCTCTTATAGGATATGTGATTTGTAACTATCTCCTCCCATTTGATAGGTTGTTTTTTCATTTTATTGGCAGTTTCCTTTCCTGTGCAGAAGTGTTTTTGTTTGATGTAATCACATTTGCTTTTTTGGTTGTTTCCCTTCCTGAGGAGACGGACCCAGATATCTACTGCTAAGACTGATGCCAAAGAGTATACCGCCTGTGCTTTCTTCTGGGAGCTTCATGGCTTCAGGCCTTGCATTCAAGTCTCTGATCCACTCCGAGGTGACTTTCGTATGCAGAGTGACACATGGATCTGGTTTCATTCTTCCGTGTGTGGCTGTCCAGTTTTCCCAGCGCCGTTCATTGAAGACACTGTCTTCTCTCCATTGCATGCTTTTTGCTCCCTTGTCACAAGTTAATTGTATGTGTAGGTGTGGCTTTATAGCTGGGCTCTCAGCTCTGCTCTGCTGACCCACGTCTCTGCTTTTCTGCCGATCCCATGCTGGTTTATCACTATGGCTTTGTAATATAGTCAGAAGTCAGGGAGCGTAATGCCTACAGCTTTGTTTTTTTTTTCTCCTCAGGACTGTTTTGGCTATGGGGTCTTTTGTGGTTCCACATGCATTTTAGACTTTTTTTCCTCTACTTCTTCAAAAAACGTCCTTTGGATTTTGACAGGGGTTGCACTGAATGTGTGTGTTTCTTTGGGTAGCATGGCATTTTTTTGATAATGCTAATTCTATTAGCTCAAGAGCACAGAGTAGTTTTCCATTTACCTGTGTCTCCTTCAGCCTCTTTCTACAATGTCCAGTAGTTTCCGTGTATAGGTCTTTGCCCCCTTCGTTAAATTTCTTCCTAGGTATTTTATTCTTTATTTGTGTGATTCAAAATGGGATTGTTTTCTTAATTTCTCTTTCTGCTAGCTCATTTCAGAACTTTAGAATGTATTTGTCATATTAATGTTTGAAAAGTGCTGGATGAAATTATTTCTAAACTGCACAAAGCTTTCCTTTTCTCCACATGTTTTAAAACCCATAGTCAATCTTACTTCATGCTAATTAAAAAATCTTAAATTTATAATTGATTTGTAATTGAACACGAGTATAATGACAGAGTAGTATTCGGTAACATGTGGATTATATGACTATGTCTTAAGGGAAAACTATCCTGGAATCATGATTGCCGGGAGAAATATCAATAACCTCAGATATGCAGATGACACCACCCTTATGGCAGAAAGTGAGGAGGAGCTAAAAAGCCTCTTGATGAAAGTGAAAGAGGAAAGTGAAAAAGTTGGCTTAAAGCTCAACATTCAGAAAACGAAGATCATGGCATCTGGTCCCATCACTTCATAGGAAATAGATGGGGAAACAGTGTCAGACTTTTTTTGGGGGGGCTCCAAAATCACTATAGATGTTGATTGCAGCTATGAAATTAAAAGACGATTACTCCTTGGAAGGAAAGTTATGACCAACCTAGACAGCATATTCAAAAGCAGAGACATTACTCAGCCAACAAAGGTCCGTCTAGTCAAGGCTATGGTTTTTCCAGTAGTCATGTATGGATGTGAAAGTTGGACTGTGAAGAAAGCTGAGTGCTGAAGAATTGATGCTTTTGAACTGTGGTGTTGGAGAAGACTCTTCAGAGTCCCTTGAACTGCAAGGAGGTCCAACCAGTCCATTATAAAAGAGATCAGTTCTGGGGGTTCTTTGGAAGGACTGATGCTAAAGCTGAAACTCCAGTACTTTGGCCACCTCATGTGAAGAGTTGACTCATTGGAAAAGACCCTGATGCTGGGAGGGATTGGGGGCAGGAGGAGAAGGGGATGACTGAGGATGAGATGGCTGGATGGAAAGTTATGACCAACCTAGACAGCATATTCAAAAGCAGAGACATTACTCAGCCAACAAAGGTCCGTCTAGTCAAGGCTATGGTTTTTCCAGTAGTCATGTATGGATGTGAAAGTTGGACTGTGAAGAAAGCTGAGTGCTGAAGAATTGATGCTTTTGAACTGTGGTGTTGGAGAAGACTCTTCAGAGTCCCTTGAACTGCAAGGAGGTCCAACCAGTCCATTATAAAAGAGATCAGTTCTGGGGGTTCTTTGGAAGGACTGATGCTAAAGCTGAAACTCCAGTACTTTGGCCACCTCATGTGAAGAGTTGACTCATTGGAAAAGACCCTGATGCTGGGAGGGATTGGGGGCAGGAGGAGAAGGGGATGACTGAGGATGAGATGGCTGGATGGCATCACTGACTCGATGGAGATGAGTCTGAGTGAACTCCGGGAGTTGGTGATGGACAGGGAGGCCTGGCGGGCTGCAGTCCATGGGGTCACAAAGAGTCGGACACGACTGAGTGACTGAACTGAACTGATCCTGGTTATAATGAATATGCTATTTCTCTATGACAAAACTTATTCTTTCTGAGGAATAATTAAATGCAGAGAATTATTGAAATGACCCCTTCTCATACTGAATAACCATGAATGCCATCATGTAGTAGATTCTGATAACTACATCTCAATTGAGCCAGAACACTTACTGAACTAAAATGTTGTCAGGCCATCCTCACATGTGCACAGATATTTTACATTTCCTCTCATGTAACTACCAGAAGAGCTTAATACTGAACTAGCAATTGTGTGAGCATGCTAAGTCGCTTCAGTTGTGTCCAACTCTTTGTGACCCCATGGACTGTAGCCTGCCAGGCTCCTCTGTCCATGGGGTTCTCCAGGCAAGAATACTGGAGTGGATTGCCATTTGATCTGAGATGAAGCAGGGATTTGTGAATTTAGAAATTGCTGAATTTAAAAAAAAAGAAATTACTGAATTTTTATATAAGAAGATGAACTTTGTAAGGTCATTTGTTAAAATATAGAGCCACCTTTATCTTTTAAGCTTTCCAAAAATGTCGAGGCAGGTCCTAAGACACAGACCTGAGAGAGGCTCAGATGACCCCACAGGCCCTGTAACCACATTTCAAGGCCTGTCCCACCCGAGACTGGCCGTGGCTGCAGACACACCAAAGCTGCTGGTAGTTGCGGTTTTTCATTCATAAAAATTTCATAAGTGAAAGAGTAGCTTCGGGCAGATTGATAGCAGGGGGAGAGACGAGAGCAGCTACTCATTTCATTCTAAATAATTTCCCCAGAAAATTTCCAGTGTTTCTGTAAATGTGGAACTAACTGGCTTAATTCAACATTTTCTGGGGAATTGGGTATTGAAAGTCAGAACTTCTATGATATGTTAACACCGTGCTCTGGGCTTCATTTCCTTAGGGATCTTCTTTAATGACTGTGTTTCTTAAAAGTGAGAAAAAGCCAAGTGAAAAGGAACAAGGGAGAGAAAGGAAAAACTCCTCTTGCCAAGATCACGTGCCGTCTTGGAGACATTTTTCTGTACACATTTCTGAAGCTTTTCATCTGCAGCTGCGCCTGGCTGAATGCTGAGCCAATGAATCCAAAACCTTTAGAAGATGGCGCGCCACGTGTGTGCAAAAGTGCTTCGTATCACATCTCCATGGGAGGTTTGATGCGAGCATGGTCCTGGGGAGGGAGGCGTGGGAGACGCTCCTGGGAGTGGACCTCCCTCTCTAGGACACTTGCAGAGCGGGCTGGGAGTGGGGGGCGGCGCTAACATGAGTGTGCTCCCCCGGCGGGTACAGACCCAGAAGCCGCACTCCTGGCTTGGTACCCGGTAGGAAAGCTCTGGCACTGTGGCCCCTTGGGACACCTGGAGGGGACAGGCAGCGTGATCTGTTGGCCCTGACGCAGAAGAGTCGGGGTCCCCTACATGTCAGGAGATGAGAGAGGATACAGGAGGACAGGGAGGTTGAGGCAAGAGGCAGCAGGAGCAGAGGGGCCGGGACCCTGCCAGCCTCAGCCAGCTGCTCACTGCACCCTACCCCCCAGGTCGGGGTGGCCGTCATCGGGTGGGCCTAGTCAGGAGCTCTGCACCCCTTTATGCAGTGGGGACTCAGAGACATCAGGCGGCCCGGCCAAGAAACAACCTGGGCTGAGTCCATTTCCAGCTTTTCAGAGAAAGCCAGATATCACCCCAACCAACGACAGGGGGCGCCCCCTGTGTCATCGGTCCACTTCCGCTTCCCTGGCCCCCACCTCTGCGCAGGGCACCCTGGAGCTGCCCCTCTGTCCACCGTAACTCTCCCCCGTCAGCTGCCTGCCCTGAGTCTGGGCCAGACTGAGTGGTGGCTGAGTCCTTCGCTAGAGCCAGCTCTCGCGGGGGATGGCGCAAGCTCTCTTTGTCCTTGTTGGGTGAATGAGGAAAAGGAGAATGAGGAAAGAAGGGAAGACCGCCTCCACTGAGTGCTCATGTTTGCAGAGAATGTGCAGGCCGCAAACACCTCTGAAACACTGCGGACCACTCTGCCCCCCTCGTCCGGGGCTCAGCTCTGGGCCTCCGAGGAGCTGGGTGACTGTCACACGGGAGGACATCCTGAGGAGGACTCACATGCAGAGCAGAGGCTCTGGGCCTGGTCCCACCCCGCCATCTCCTATCAGGCACCTTTTGCAAAGCCATCGACCCGCTCGAGTCTCCGTCTCCACTTCTCTGGAACCGGATGCCGCGCTCTTCCCTAACGGGCTGGTGGTGCTGACGGTGGGTAGATGCTGTGGCCCACAGCGGCCCCTAAGCCGTGGTTGTCTCGGTCTCCCTGGGACGCTAGAAGCGGCAGATGCTGGCGTGAGCACAGGGTTTGGACACACGCTGCTGCTGGGGTGCTAGGTCATCTCGGAGCCTGGCCCAGAATGCTCGGAGACTGCTCAGCCCTGACTGCACCACTGCAGCCCTGCCCCTGAGGGTCCCCAGCTGTGTCTCCGAGGTGCGGCTGCAGCCCGTGTCCCAGTGGGGTCCCTCTGCCTCTTGCCCACCTCCCCATGGTCTTCAAGCTCCTCAAGGCGGGTGAGTACCCACCCTGTCCAGATCCCAGCCCCCAGGGCAGTGTTGGGTCACGGCTGGGACCTCGACATTCTTTTTCATCCCGGAGTGGACTTGACCCCACCATCCCTGGGCTCAGACCTTGGCGCCTGCCTGCGTGATCCCCAGGCCTCCTCCCAAGGCGCTGGCAGGCAGATCCTCAGCGGGTTAACAGAAAAGTGGGGAGGGCATCTTCCCAGGGAAATGGCCCATGTTCGTGCAGCTGTTCCAGAAAATTACTAAACTGCATAGAAAATGCCTCTCTAGGTCCCCAAACTTGCCGTCTCATTGGCCACCAGGGGTCTGGCCTCGGTGGAAGGGAAGAAGACTGGGCTTGCGGCCCCCCAGCCCTTCTGCTCCCCTCTGCCCCCCCACACCGGACTCGCCCCAGGGTGGGGGTGGGGGCCAAGCCGCGCTGGCTCTGTCTTCTGACCAACGCAAGCAGAAGTACTTGCCCACTGCTGTCAGTCTTGAAACGGCCGCCAGTCGCCCTGCAGGCTAGAGTGTGAGGTGACGTGTATCAACAGTCAGGTGGGCCCTGGACTCAGACGCCGGGCAGGGGGCGCAGTGAGGGTGTGGAGCCCGGCCTGGGGAGTAAAGACCGTCTCCCTGTCTA
>SJXQ01004162.1:121871-145896 GCA_006408695.1 Aepyceros melampus | reverse complement strand
GGGGGGCAGGAGGGGAGGGGAGGGGAGTCAGGTGCAGCTCCCTGAGTGAGACCTACGTGAACTCCTGGGTCAGGCATGGACATGGAGAGAGGACCAGACGGGATGTCACCGAGAAGCGAGACTCTGACACTTTGGGCTCCCATGGACTTTGCCCCGAGCCGGTGGTGCGCTGGTAGAGGCTTAACGACAAGCTGCTTGAAAAGAAAAGCAAAAGGCCCTGGTCAGTAGCATCTGCTGGTTGCTCTGGTGTGAATCCTCCCAGAGCGGCAAGTGTTTTCAGCTACTGAAAGCAGAGTAGCAAGGTCAGCTCTCTGGAGCCCAGGCCTCTGGGATGATGCAGGAAGGGCATCTGATGGGCAGGGCACGTCCTGCCTTGTGGGGCCTCTTCATGGGCTCTTGGAGCAGCAGTCAGCGGGCTCCGGGACCCCCTGCCCGGCGCGCCTGCCTGTGTGCTCCCTGCGACCAGCTTGTCTCGGTGCAGGTGTGAAGGTAGCACTTTGGTACCAAGGAGCTCGGAAGCCTCTTGTTTGGTCTCTGGGCCAAAGCAGGACTGTCTTTCGTGAGAGACGCTCTGGGGAGGTGGCCTGCAGCCCTCGGCCTTGCCTGGGGCCCTGCTGCGCTGGACAGCCTGGCTCATTGCAGAGCCTCTCCGTCACTCCTTTCCCGCCTTCCGGTCGTGTCCTGCAGCCCCACCAACGGCCCCTCCGTTGCCTGTGAGAAACGCCTCCGCCCCTGACAGAGGCCCTCCCGTGTCCTGAGCGCTCTCTCCTAAAGCTGCTCTTTTCCAGCTCTGGCCAAGGTCCCTGCCCCGAGCTTTTCCTCGTTGGAGTCTCGGGCTGTCTGCGAGCATCTCCCTACATGGGCGCCTGGAGACGGGGAAGAAGGCGTCACTCCGGGAACTGACCCTTATCCCCAGACCACACTCCTGAACCGGATGTGTTCCGCTGTGGACACAGATCAACAATCTGGAAAGCTTTGAAATCCCTGCAGGACGAGTTTTGCAGTAAATGAGCTCCAAGAATCGCCATGGTAACGCCCAAGGACCGGTCCCCTCTTCCTGACACCTCCTAACTTGCCTGCTCTTCGTCAAGACCTGCAGGCGGGTCATTGGGCCCCCATCATTGCTGTTTTGGGCTTAATTTTCCAGGCTCTGTTATTCCTCCCCCTCTCACCTTCTCCCAGCCCTGTCTCCCTAATCAGAGCCCCTGCCCCGAGCACTCCCCCTGGGGCCTCCGTGGCCCCGTTCCCAGCTGTCCTCTCACTCCAGAGGCTCTCCTGCACCATCCTTCAAGGCCCCGCCCTTCAGAACCTGCTCCTTTGTCCTTCCACGGCCATGTGGCTCCTTCCTGACTGCTGTGAGGTCACGTGGACTCCTGCCTCGCCAGGCAGGAAAGACTGGTTTGCGAGCGATGGCTCACCTTCTGGGGAGGCCGGAGGACTCTCCTCCCATCCCGAGGGAGGGGATGCCAGGATGCCAGCCTCGGAGCCCGATGATGGGCTGTCCTTGGCCCTCCACCTCTGAGCTGTGTGTTTTTGTTTATTGTGAAGAAGAACACACGCGGAGAAAGCTGTGTAGAACGTCAGCGTCTGGAGTCTAGGATTATGCGGCGGGAACCACCCAGGTGGTAAGTGGGGCCACGCCCAGCCGCACAAGCACAGTCGATCACGTCTAAAGGGATGAGGCCCGGGGACGGGGGAGCCGTTTCAGAGCTGGGTCAGAGGCTCCGGCTCGGCTGGTTCACAGAGCGCTGACTCAGCTTCCCCACCAGCAAACGGAGTCAGCGGCTGTCACTACCTGCTCCATCCTCAGGTGTACTGGGCAAATCGCTGAAGGCACAGAAACCTCTGATGTGGGCGCCAGGAGCCGGGTGTCTAGTCCTGAAACAGCAGAGAGTGATTTCAATGCCCTTCTATCCATCAGAGTGGCTTCCCAGGTTGGCTCAGCGGTAACAAAAAAAAATCTGCCTGCCAATTCAGGAGATGCAGGAGACACGGATTCAGTCCCTGGGTTGGGAAGATCCCCTGGAGGAGGAAACAGCCACCCACTCCAGCATTCTTGTCTGGAAAATTCCATGGACACAGGAGCCTGGTGGGCTGCAGCCCGTGGGGTTGCAACGAGTCAGACACGACCGAGTGACTTAGCACACACGCGCACTGTCTCCATCAGAAGGCTGCTTCTCTCTGATTTCAGGGACACTTGATTTCTCCATCCTTGAAGGAATCCTGGCATCCTGAAAGGGGCCAGCCTCTGGCTTCAAGAAATCCAACCTGAACCCCCATGTTAATGAAGTGACTCATGTGTGGGCTTAATGATCGCTTTGTTCCAGGAAGAACACGATTTCCACCGAGTGATAATCCATTTATGAGTGGTTGCACCTGATGAGACATTATTTTATCTTCTGCCACTGCTTATACTTTCATGACATCTTGTTGTTCAGTTGCTCAGTCGTGTCCAGCTCTTTGTGACCCCATGGACTGCAGCAGGCCAGGCCTCCCTGTCCATCACCATCTCCCAGAGCTTGCTCAGACTCAGTGATGAGTCAGTGATGCCATCCAACCATCTCATCCTCTGTTGCCCCCTTCTCCTCCTGCCTTCAATCTTTCCCAGCATCAGAGTCTTTTCCAGTGAGTCGGCTCTTTGCATCGGGTGGCCAAAGTACTGGAACTTCAGCTTCAGCATCAGTCCTTCAATGAATATTCAGGGTTGATTTCCTTTAGGATGGACTGGTTTGATCTCCTTGCTGTCCAAGGGACTCTCAAGAGTCTTCTCCAGCATCACAATTCAAAAGCATCATTTCTTCCATGCTCAGCCTTCTTCATGGTCCAACTTTCACATTCATACTTGACTACTGGAAAAACCACAGCTTTGACTACATGGAGCTTTGTTGGCAAAGTGATGTCTCTGCTTTTGAACATGCTGTCTAGGTTTGTCATAGCTTTCCTTCCAAGGAGCAATCACCTTTTAATTTCATGGTGTCTTAAGGAAGAATATTTAGTAGCTAGCAGAAGAAACAGGGTCTGTTTTTCTTGGCTGACTTTGAAGTAGTCGGCTGGAATCAGTTCATTTTTCCAGAATGCCTAATGCTTGGAATTGTGAAGTATATTGTGCTTGTCTGACTTGAGGGCACCTAAGCTCTTGCTATTGTATACGGCAGACATCTTTTGCCCTCTTGCCGATCTGAGCATGTCTCGATGAGCTTGGTTGCTCCGTGATCCCTTCCAGCTGAAAGCGTTCAGCTCCAGAGAGGGTTGGTATTTGCATGGCAATTAGTTTGTATTCCTACACAAATTTTCATGGATTCAAGTTCTCCATAGAAAGGATGAACCAAGGGGTAAACTGAACCACAGATTAAAGGGCTCGTGTCAGGCAATTCTTTGAACAGTTTTTTTTTATGGTTTGGAACCATCATTATTTGTAATATTCTCTGAAAAGCCAACAAATAATTGTTTTCCCCCTACTGATTTTGTTCTTCTCCTCTTAGCAAATATTGATTCTTTCCACCCCCCCACCAAACGTGGTCCTGAATGGGACTGAAATTAACAGGGCTGCTTTTGTTTTAATACAATGAACAAAAACTTGTGTTTGGAAGAGTTCTTGTCCTGCCAAAACATCTGTGCCCAGCCCAGATGGCAACCCGACTCTGGAAATAGGGTCTGCAAGTTAAACGCTTCTGCCCAGTCAGCACGCACAGTGAATGTGCTGAATTCTTAAGGCTCTACAAAAATAGTAACTTTTGAAAACTTCTTGGCAACAGAGGACTTTTTTTTTTCAATGTGTTAAGAATGTGGGACTTCCCCATTAGATAACTAAGTAGAGAAAAGCCCAATTTATCATCAGAAAGTCTGCTCATAAGCATTGCCTTTAACATTCTGTATCTCTAACATATATTGTACTTATAACAGCATTGATATGAATGATGTCATGATGTAGGAAGGACCGATGTTTCCAACATAGTGGTGGTAGAGCTGTTCTAACCTCTAGGATTTTTTCCATGCATCGAAAAGAAGTTATGAAGAGGGAGTGTACTTGTCAAGAATGTCAAGTGGGAGATTTTTGTAAAAGATGTAGGGGCAGTTCCAGGTTGTGTCTTGGAAATGTTTCTTTGTTATTCTCAGCATTTTCCAAACTGCCAAAGCTTTCAGCCTCTTTGATGGGATCCATAGCCTAAATATATCTGAGAAGTGGAAAGAGACACTTATGTTTTTTTTCCTTCAACCAGCAAAACTTTATTGAGTGCCAGCTGTGTAGCTTAGGCCTTGAGTAAGTGGCAGAGGATGAAGAAAGGAGAGTACAAGCTCCTCATGTACATGCAGCTCAGTTTCCAAGACAGTGTCAGGGCCTAGAATTAACTGTGTGGTTTCATTATGTAGGAGGCAAGGTTTGTGAGTGCTGTCCTGGCTGTGGGAGAATGGTCTGCCCTTTCTTCCCAGAGTGTAGGTGACTCCCAGCTCTTCGTGGCAGAGTGTGTGCACACATGTGTGTGCTGTCATCGTGACAGAGTGCGTGCACACACGTGTGTGTTGGGATCGTGACAGCATGTGTGCACGCACGTGTGTGTGCTGTCATCGTGACAGAGTGCGGGCACGCACATGTGTGTGCTGTCATCATGGCAGAGTGCGGGCACGCACGTGTGTGCTGGGATCGTGACAGAGTGCGTGCACACACGTGTATGCTGGGATCGTGACAGCATGTGTGCACGCACATGTGTGCTGTCATCGTGACAGAGTGCATGACGCACGTGTGTGCTGTCATCATGGCAGAGTGCAGGCACGCATGTGTGTGCTGTCATTGTGACAGAGTGCGTGCACACACGTGTGTGCTGGGATCGTGACAGCATGTGTGCACGCACGTGTGTGTGCTGTCATCGTGACAGAGTGCGGGCACGCACATGTGTGTGCTGTCATCATGGCAGAGTGCGGGCACGCACGTGTGTGCTGGGATCGTGACAGAGTGCGTGCACACACGTGTATGCTGGGATCGTGACAGCATGTGTGCACGCACATGTGTGCTGTCATCGTGACAGAGTGCATGCACGCACGTGTGTGCTGTCATCATGGCAGAGTGCAGGCACGCATGTGTGTGCTGTCATTGTGACAGAGTGCGTGCACACACGTGTGTGCTGGGATCGTGACAGCATGTGTGCACGCACGTGTGTGTGCTGTCATCGTGACAGAGTGCGTGCACACACGTGTGTGCTGGGATCGTGACAGCATGTGTGCACGCACGTGTGTGTGCTGTCATCGTGACAGAGTGCGTGCACACACGTGTGTGCTGGGATCGTGACAGCATGTGTGCACGCACGTGTGTGTGCTGTCATCGTGACAGAGTGCGTGCACACACGTGTGTGCTGGGATCGTGACAGAGTGCGGGCACGCACGTGTGTGCTGTCATCATGGCAGAGTGCGTGCACGCACGTGTGTGCTGTCATTGTGGCAGAGTGCGTGCACGCACGTGTGTGCTGGGATCATGACAGAGTGCATGCACACGCACGTGTGTGTGCTGTCATCGTGACAGAGTGCGTGCACACACGTGTGTGCTGTCATTGTGGCAGAGTGCGGGCACGCACGTGTGTGCTGGGATGCCCCATTCTTTGCAACCCCCTGGACTGGAGCCTGCCAGCTCCACCGTTCATGGAGTTTTCCAGTCGAGCATACTGGAGTGGATTGCCATTTCCCACTCCAGAGGATCTTTCTTACCCAGGGACTGAACCCACATCTCTTTCACCTCCTGCGTTGGGTGGTGGGTTCTTTGCCACTGCACAGGGTTTTGACCTTCAAATCGACGAACTATTCCGCTAGATATACTTTTGTACTTCACTCTTTTGGTTCAAAATCATATTTGTGAGTTTTATTCAAGTGTAGCTGTTTGCTCATTTTTATTGCTGTAAGTATTTCAGTATATTGGATTCATAAAATTTATTTATGTATCCTGGCTTTTTTTTTTTGGTTGAATTTTCCAGTGAAGCTGTCTAGATCTGGAGTCTTCTTTGGGGGAAAAATTTTTCACTTATGATTCAGTTTCTGTAATGATTATAGGCTTCCCATGCTTTAAGTGCTAAAGTTTTATAAATTGGCCATTTCATCTAAATTTTCAGGCTTATTTGGAGAAATTGTTGGATGTTTAAAACAATACCCATATTACTTTTTTTCATATCTGATGACCTGTAATATGTTTCTCTTCTCATTTTCGATGTTACCTGCTTGTGCGCTTGGAGCCTCAGTGTGCTGACGCTGTGTGCTGGGTGTGCTCAGCTGCTCAGTCGTGACTGACTCTCTGTGACACCATGGGCTGCAGCCCCCCAGGCTCCTCTGTCAGAGGGATTTTCCTGGCAAGGATCCTGGAGTAGATAGCCATTCCCTTCACCACGGGATCTTCCCGACCCAGGGATCAAACCCTTGCCGTCTGTATTGCACGTGGATTCTTTACCCACTGAGCCAGCAGGGAAGCCCTCACGCCCTTTTCCTTTATCCCTGATGAGTCTCACAGTGTAGTGACACTAATATTAGTTTCTTCCAAATAACCAATATATGTGTCTACTCTAATAAATATTTTCTTTTTATTTTTTAATCCGTGGTCCTTTCATTACTCTTTCTTGTATTTTCATCTTACTTGTTTTGGTGTTCTTTTCCAAATGTCCTGAGATGAATGGTTGACTCATTTATTTCAGTGTTTTCCCACCTCACAGACAATATGAGGCTATATATTTCCCTCTAAACACAGCATTGCCTGCATCTCAAAATTCTGTTAAGTAGTATTTGCTTTTGTTCAATAGAAACAATTTCCAATTTCCCCTGTGATGATTTCAAACCTATGGGTTATTCAGAAGCATATTGACTTCCAACAATATGGGGATTTTTAGCTGTCTTTCATTATTATAGGCATGTCTCATTTTATTGCATTTCACTTTGCAGATACTGCCTTTTTTTTTTTTTTTTTTTAGTCTCACAGTGTAGTGACACTAATATTAGTTTCTTCCAAATAACCAATATATGTGTCTACTCTAATAAATATTTTCTTTTTATTTTTTAATCCGTGGTCCTTTCATTACTCTTTCTTGTATTTTCATCTTACTTGTTTTGGTGTTCTTTTCCAAATGTCCTGAGATGAATGGTTGACTCATTTATTTCAGTGTTTTCCCACCTCACAGACAATATGAGGCTATATATTTCCCTCTAAACACAGCATTGCCTGCATCTCAAAATTCTGTTAAGTAGTATTTGCTTTTGTTCAATAGAAACAATTTCCAATTTCCCCTGTGATGATTTCAAACCTATGGGTTATTCAGAAGCATATTGACTTCCAACAATATGGGGATTTTTAGCTGTCTTTCATTATTATAGGCATGTCTCATTTTATTGCATTTCACTTTGCAGATACTGCCTTTTTTTTTTTTTTTTTTTACAGATTGAAAGTTTGTGGCGTCCCTGCTTTGAGCAAATCTATTGGTGTCATTTCTTCTAGTAGTATTTGCTCACTTTGTGTATCTATGTCACATTTTGGTAATTCTCAAATGGGACTTCCCTGATGGCTCAGACAGTGAAGAATCTGCCTGCAATGAAGGAGATTCAGGTTCAATCCCTGGGTTGGGAAGATTCCCTGGAGAAGAGAATGGCAACTCACTCCAGTATTCTCGCCTGCAGAATCCCTTGGACAGAGGAGCCTGGCAGGCTACAGTCCATGTGGCTGCAAAGAGTCAGACTTGACTGAGTGACTGACACATTCTCTTGGTAATTCTCAAAATGTTTCAAAACTTTCATTATTATTTTTGTTATGATGATCTGTAATCAGTGATCTTAATTGCTCAGTTGCTAAGTCATGTCTGACTCTTTTTGACCCCATGGACTGTAATCCACCAGGCTCCTCTGTCCATAGAATTCTCTGGGCAAGATTACTGGCGAGGGTTGCTGTTGCCTTCTCCAGTCTTTCCTATTGCTACTGTGATTGTTTGGGCGCCATCAAAGGTTATGAATTTAACTGATAGATGCGTGCATCTGACTGCTGCGTGGATGACTGTTTCCCCACCTCCCCCTCTCTCTTCAGGTCTCCTTATTCCCTGAGACACAACAATATTGAAACTAGGCCCAATTCATAATCCTAAGTGCTCAGTGAAAGGAAGAGGCACATGTTCCTCACTTTAATCAAAAGCTAGAAGTGATTAAGCTTAGAGAGGAAAGCAAGTCAAAAGCTGAGAGAGGCCGACATCTAGGCCTCCTATGCCAAACGAAGAGAAGGCAGTGGCACTCCACTCCAGTACTCTTGCCTGGAAAATGCCGTGGATGGAGGAGCCTGGTGGGCTGCCGTCCATGGGGTCGCTAAGAGTCGGACACGACTGAGCGACTTCACTTTCACTTCTCACTTTCTTGCATTGGAGAAGGAAATGGCAACCCACTCCAGTACTCTTGCCTGGAGAATCCCAGAGACGGGGGAGCCTAGTTGGCTGTCATCTATGGGGTCGCACAGAGTCAGACATAACTGAAGCGACTTGGCGGCAGCAGCAGCAGCAGCATGCCAAATGATTCACTGAGGTGTGAATGCAAAGAAGTTCTTGAGGGAAATTAAAAGTGCTGCTTCAGTGAACACAAGGGTGATGAGAAAAGAAAACAGCCTTATTGGGAGGAAGCTCTAGTGATCTGCATGGAAGATCAGACCAGCTACAACAGTCTCTGAAGCATAAGCCAGAGCAAGACCTTAACACCCTTCAACTCTGTGAAGGGCAAGAGAGGTGAGGGAGGTGCAGAAGACAAGTCTGAAACTCACAGAAGCTGATCCTGGAAACTGAAGGAAAGACGGCATCTTTAAATGTAAAAGTGAGAGTGAAGCAGCGGGTTCCGACATAGGAGCTGCAGTGAGTTCTCCAGAAGATCCAGCTGAGATGTTCAGGAAGGTGGCATGTGAACATCACCAACAAAGGTGAAACAGCCTTCCAGTGGAAGAAGATGCCATCTAGGACTTTCATAGTGAGGAGAAGTCAAGGCCGGGCATCAAAGCTTCAAAGGACAGGCCGGCTTTCTTATGAGGGGCTAATGCAGCCTGTGACCTTAAGGTGGAACCAATTCGCATTTATCATTACAAAAGAGTCCTTAAGAAATATGCTACATCAGCTCTGCCTGTGCTCTAGAAATGGAACAGCAAAGCCTGGTTTACTGCTTACGACATGGTTACTGAATATTTTAAGCTCACTGTTAAGACCTACTGCTCAGGAAAAAAGTTCCTTTCAAACTGTTGCTGCTCATTTACAATGTACCTGGTCACCAAGAGCTCTGATGGAGACGGGCAACAAGACTGCTGTTGTTTACATGCCTGGTAGCACAGCATCCATTCTGCAGCCCAGGGGTCAAGGGGTAAGTTTGAATTTCAAGTCTTATTATTTAAGAAATACATTTTGCAAGGCTATAACTGCCATAGACAATGATTCCTCTGAGGGATCCGGGCAAAACCTTCTGGAAAGGATTCATCATTCTAGATGCCATTAAGGATGTTTGCAATTCATAGGTAGAGGTCAAAATATTGACATTAATAAGAGTTTGGAAGAATTGGATGCCAACCCTCACGGATGACTTCGAGGGCTCAAGACTTCAGTGGAAGAAGTAACTGTAGATGTGGTGGGAACAGCAAGGGAACTAGCAGGGCCTCAGTTGTGCCTGAATTGCTGCACCTCACGATACGACTTGAACAGATGAGGAGTTGCTTCTTAGGGATGAGCAAAGAAAGCGGTTTCTTGAGATGCATCCACGCCTGGTGGAAATGGTGTGGAGTTTGTTGAAATGACCACAGACATCTAGAATATTACATAGTAAATCTGGTTCTTGAATCAGCAGCAGGATCTGAGAGGAATGACTCCAATTTCTACTGTAGGTAAAATGTTATTAAGCATCATTGCCTGCTACAGAGAAATTGTTCATAAAATAAAGTGTCAATTGATGTACCAAACTTTATTGTCTTATTTTAAGTAATTGCCACACTGACCCCAACCTTCAGCAACCATCACCCTGATCTGACAGCAGCTGTTGACACAGAGACAAGACCCTCGTCCAGCAAAACGATTATGATTGACTGAAGGCTCAGATGATGGTTAGTGCTTTTAGCAATGGAGAATTTTTAATTAAGGTATACGTGTAAAAAACAAATACACAAAGCTATTGCACACTAAACAGACTATAGTATACTGTAACATAACTTTTAATGCTTTGAGAAAAAGATTTTCTTTTTTTTTTTTGCAGAACTGCACAACATGTGGGATCTTAGTTACCCAACCAAGGATCAGGTCAGCCTCACCTGCCTTGCAAAGGTGGATTCTTAATCACTGGGCCACCAGGGACGTCCCTCTCAACTTGCTTTTCTTCCTTCTTGTTTTCCCTCTTTCAGATTTTAAATTTCTCCTTGTCTTTAGTGAAATGCAGTATTCTTGCTAGGGGAATCCCATGGACAGGGAAGCCTGGTGGGCTACAGTCCATAGGGTCACAAAAAGTTGGACATGACTGAAGTGATTTAGCATGCACACACAATCTCATTAGAAGGGGCTTCCTAGGTGGCACTAAAAATAGAGAACCTTCCTGCCAATGCAGGATACATGGGTTTGATCCCTGGGTTGGGAAGATCCCCTGGAGAAGGGCATGGCAATCCACTCCAGTATTCCTGCCTGGAGAATCCCAGGAACAGAGGAGTCTGGTTGGCTACAGTCAATGGGGTCTCAGAGTCAGACACGATGAGCGACTTAGCACACACACAGTCTCATTAGAGAATCTGTCTAGTTTCAGTCCTAATATTCATTTATCAAGCCTTCTATTAAATGTTCTATTTCTCTGTCTCTTTGTGGTACACTCTGGATAATTCTTTCTGCTTTTTCCTCCAGTTTACTAGTTCTCTCCTCATCTGTATCAAACAACTTGTTAATTCTGTCCCTTGTATTTCTGATGTTGATTATTATAATTTAAATTGCTTTAAGTTCTGAATCTTTTTAAAATATGCAAAATTATATTTTCTAGTTTACTGTGTGCTATAGAGCACAGCAAGTAAAGAAGCAACAGTTATAACCAGACATGGAACAACAGACCGGTTCCAAATCAGGGAAGACGTTCATCAATCCTGTATATTTTCACCCTGCTTATTTAACTTCTATGCAGAGTACATCATGAGAAACACTGGGTTGAATGAAGCACAAGCTGGAATCAAGATTGCTGGGAGAATTATCAATAACCTCAGATACACAGATGACACCAGCCTATGGCAGAAAGTGAAGAACTAAAGAGTCTCTTGATGGAAGTGAAAGAGGAGAATGAAAAAGTTGGCTTAAAATTAAACATTCAGAAAACTAAGATCATGGCATCTGGTCCCATTACTTCATGGCAAATAGATGGGGAAACAATGGAAACAGTGACAGACTTTATTTTTTGGGCTCCAAAATCACTGCAGATGGTGACTGCAGCCATGAAATTAAAAGACACTTGCTCCTCAGAAGAAAAGCTATGACCAACCTAGACAGCACAGTAAAAAGCAGAGGCATTACTTTGTCGACTAAGGTCCATCTAGTCAAAGCTTTGGTTTTTCCAGTAGTCATGTATGGATGTGAGAATTGGACTATAAAGAAAGGTGAACGCCAAAGAATTGATGCTTTCAAATTGTGGTGTTGGAGAAGACTCTTGAGAGTCCCTTGGACTGCAAGGAGATCCAACCAGTCCATCCTAAAGGGAATCAGTCCTGAATATTCATTGGAAGGACTGATGCTGAAGTTGAAACTCCAGTACTTTGGCCACCTGCGAAGAACTGACTCATTGGAAAAGACCCTGATGTTGGGAAAGACTGAAGGTGGGAGGAGAAGGGGACGACAGAGGATGAGATGGTTGGATGGCATCACTGACTCAATGGACATGAGTTTGAGCAAGCTCTGGGAGTTGGTGATGGACAGGGAGGCCTGGCATGCTGCGGTTCATGGGGTTGCAAAGAGTCAGACACAACTGAACTGACAGCGCACAGAGCTGTGTTTTGTTTCTAGTACAGGCATGTTTTGAATCTGTGGCTGAAAATGACCCTGTCTGAAGGTTTCAGGTCCGATTTTGCCATCTGTTGTTTCTGCACGCGTCCCTGGTGGTGACTTGCTTTATCGTGCATTTGATTAAATTTATGGGAAGCTCTCCTTTGTTAAAAACTTGTGTGGATATCCTTTGAGGCCTAAGGTGAAGATGAACGCCTCTAGAAATAATGTACATTCTCTTGGGTACAGTTTTCAGGGGATTTATAGTACAGGAACACTTTAACATAGATTAGAAACTTGCGGCGTTATGAGCCGCACAGGTGGTGTGAGTGTAGGTTATAAATTCTATGAGGGCTGCTATGTGTGCTTTCTCAGGAACCCTGATTTCCCGCTTTGGCTAGGATCAGGGCAATTTTCCTGCTGGGCTTTCTGTTGCTGTTGTTGCTGCTGGTTTTCACCTCCAGAGGTCCAGGCCTTTGTAGACCGAACTTTGGGGCCGCAGAGCAGGGCAGTCTCCGGTCATACTTCTCCGTGTGAGGAGGCTGGCCTTTGACCTCACCTTCCCCACTCACCCCTCACCCCCTTACTCACATGCTTTCCTTCTCATATGCTGAGTTCTCCCTCTATTTAACACCACATCCGTGTGTGTGTTACTCACCCAGTCGTGTCCGACTTTGTGAACCCATGGACTGTAGCCCGCCAGGCTCCTCTGCCTGTGACATTTCCCAGGCAAGAGTACTGGGTTGCCTTTTCCTTCTCCAGGGGGACTTCCAGACCCAGGGATCAAAACCTTTGTCTCTTATGTCTCCTGGGCCCCAGCAGGCGGGTTCTTCAACTGTCTGAGCCATCAGGGAAACCTTAAAACCACAGTAACTTCTCCTTATTATTTTAATCAGTTTTTATTTAGATTTATATACATACTTATTAATTTTGTCGCTCTTTATTCCTACCTGTAGTTCTAGGTTTCTCTTCCGAATCGTTTTCTTTCTTCTTGAGGAAAATGCTGGAATTTTCTTTAATAATAGATTTCTGGTGATGGATTTTCGTAGTTTTTTGCCTGAGACTGTGTAGTCATTATTTTGCATTTATTCTTAAAGGCTTTTTTTCACTGAGAATGTGACCTTAGGTTGATAGTTATTTTCTTTTAATACCTTAGAGGCACCTTAAAGACCCTTTCTCTTCTCACTTTCACTGTTTCCTTTGGGACGTCAGTTGTCCATGTAGTAGTTGCTCTTTTGCTGGTAATAATTTCCATTTCCAGTTGCTTTTAGGAGAGTTTGTTTGGTCTTTGTTTTTCTGCGCTTCCATTGTGAAGTGTCTAGGTATAACTTACTTTCTCTTTCTCTAGTTTGGAGTTCACTAAACTTTGTGAATCATGTCAATTGATATATTTCATCAGTTCTGGAAAATTCTGTCATTATCTTTTCAAATATTGCTTCTGCCCCACTCTCGTTCTCTTCTCTTCTCTTCCCCTCAACTTAAACTTAACATGTGCTAATTTTTTTTCATTCAAATCTCCATATACTGTCCCTCTTCATTTTTCTTCCTTTGTACTTCATACTTCACTTTGGATATTTGTTGTTTATCTATCTTCTAATTCACCAATTCCCTCTTCAGCTATTCTTTTAAAGACTGCTCTTAAACCCATTTAGTTTTTTTTTTTTTGAAAAAAAAAATGAGTTATTCATTTTTCAACATTTTAAAAACACTTAGGTCCTTAAGGAATATTTCCCATCTCTTCCCCCAAATTGTCATTATTGTCTTTATTCTCCTTGAGCACAATCCTCCTCTGTTTCCAGTTGTTACTACAGGTTATATTTCAGTTTACCTTTATTTGGTCATTTCATTGGGCTCTTCAGACAATAGAAGCAAACACATGGATGTAAGATGTTTGAAGTCTTGTGTGGTCTTTTTTGATGAGAAAACAAATGAACACAGCCCTGATCACTGAGCAAGGAGAGCTGAGGTTGGCAAATTGAGGCTCCACTTGATTCTGTGAATGGAGAGCTGGACCCGAGCTTCCCTCCCTCCCCACATCCCTCCCTGGAGCTTCAGCTTACCTGGCTCTTCAGCTGCAGAGGTGCACTGGAGGAGAAACCACAGGCTAAAGGCCAAACCCGGACAGGCTGGTTTTAATCCTGGCTGCCCCTGCCAGGGAGGTGACGGGAAACGGGAAAATCAGAGAAGCTTCATGTAAGGAAGGTGAGAGCAGACAGCACAGAGGGAACCTGGTTCTGTCCAGAACTATCTCCCTTCAGCCAGAGTGGTCCATGTGCTTGGTAGCGTGGTCCCCACGGGCTGTGTGTGTTCTGGGGGCAGGGGACCCAGGCACAAGAAACAGAAGTAGATGGGCAGACCGCGGGTGGATGAAATCTGTCTACACATCGCTCTCTGTTAACCACGGGGATGGAAGGCGTGGGAAGGAGAGAGAAGGTTGCAAAAAACCCCAGACGTGGAGAAACAGGCCTCGGTGAGCTCCAGGTCACCTGCTTGGGTGTTAATCGTGGCAGAGACACAGTGGAGTCCTCTAGCTGGTGTTTCTCAACCCCTACCCTGCACACACACATCCCAGGCATCTAGCACGAGAAACAGAACTAGATGGGCAGACCGCGGGTGGATGAAATCTGTCTACACATCGCTCTCTGTTAACCAGGGGGATGGAAGGCGTGGGAAGGAGAGAGAAGGTTGCAAAAAACCCCAGACGTGGAGAAACAGGCCTCGGTGAGCTCCAGGTCACCTGCTTGGGTGTTAATCGTGGCAGAGACACAGTGGAGTCCTCTAGCTGGTGTTTCTCAACCCCTACCCTGCACACACACATCCCAGGCATCTTATCAAATGCAGATTCAGGTTAGGTGGGTCCCAGGTGACACTGGTGCTGGAGGTCTGGGGACCACCCAGAGCGCGAGGTTGTCTAGGAGCCCCTTCGTCACTTGGCAGAGCTCTGCACAGACCATGATCCCTGTGACTGGTCCTGACTTTTCTGAAACCGCCTGGATGCATATGATTTGGCCTATTTGTTTGAAAATAGCCTCATGCTTGAGCTCAGTCCTGTTTTCCAGATGGCAGAATTGTTTGTGGATTTTCTCTGGAAATTTTATTATTACCTTTGGATTCTCAATGGAGTTCACAGCTGCGATTATTGCCGTCAATGTCATTGATGTTGGCATAATAGCTAAATGTCTTTGTCATTTTGGAAATTAGTCCTCATCTTTAAAAATCACGGTAGGTCCCTGTAACAACACTGCCCGCCCTGCCCTGGGCCCTGGTGGCCTCACGGATAACTGGTCCTGTTAAATGGAGCTTATAAACATGAGGTTATTCCCTCCAAAGCTTCGGGAGGAACTGGGGAGCATCGATCCATTTCCGTTCCTGGAATTGACAGGCTGCTTTTAGCCCCAACAGACAGAAGCCTGCCCAGCACGTGTCAGTGTTCCCTTAACCAGGGAACCTTCTCCCTGCTTGGCATTATACTGCATGAAGGTCACAGTTTGACCATTCGAATCAACTGACCCTGGCCTCTGGGACCCATTTGTAACAGGAACAGCCTCCCTTCTCCTGGCAAAACTGTCCGATGATACAAACCACTCCTAGTTGTCTCCCGACCTCCCACCCAGAGGATGGAGGGACTGGTGGTGCATGGTTTGGACAACACTTTGGGGCGAAAGCACTTATTCAGACGCCCTGCGGGCCCATCACTCCTGCAGTCCTGCCTGGAAGGTGGCAGTGGCCCCCTTGCCTGGTGACCCTGTGTCCCAGGGTCCCAGGAGTGCAGGGCAAGGGTCATGGCTCTGGGGGGCTGCCCCCAGGCTCATTCCGCCCTGTGTTTTGTTTTGAATCACCTTTCTCCCTAAGAGTGTGTCTTATCCCCACTCTAACTGTGGAAAATTCTTCCAGAGATGGGAATACCAGATCACCTGACCTGCCTCCCGAGAAACCTGTATGCAGGTCAGGAAGCAACAGTTAGAACTGGACATGGAACAACAGACTGGTTCCAAATTGGGAAAGCAGTATGTCAAGGCTGTATATTGTCACCCTGCTTATTTAACTTCTCATGCAGAGTACATAATAAGAAACACTGGGCTGGATGAAGCACAAGCTGGAATCAAGATTGCCTGGAGTATATCAATAACCTCAGATATGCAGACAAAACCACCGTTATGGCAGAAAGTGAAGAACTAAAGAGCCTCTTGATGAAAGTGAAAGAGGAGAGTGAAAAAGTTGGCTTAAAACTCAACATTCAGAAAACTAAGATCATGGCATCCGGTCCCATGACTTCATGGAAAATAGATGGGAAAACAGCGGAAACAGTGACAGACTTTATTTTCTTGGGCTCCCAAATCACTGCAGATGGTGATTGTGGCCATGAAATTAAAAGATGTTTGCTCCTTGGAAGGAAAGTTATGACCAACCTAGACAGCATATTAAAAAGCAGAGACATCAATTTGCCAACAAATATCTGTCTAGTCAAAGCTTTGGTTTTTCCAGTGGTCATGTGTGGATGTGAGAACTGGACTATAAAGAAAGCCGAGCACCAAAGAATAGATCTTTTGAACTGTGGTGTTGGAGAAGACTCTTGAGAGTCCCTTAGACTGCAAGAGATCCAACCAGTTCATCCTAAAGGAGATTGGTCCTAAATATTCAGTGGAAGGACTGATGCTGAAGCTGAAGCTCTAATTTTTTGGCCATCTGATATGAAGAGCTGACTCATTAGAAAAGACCCTGATGCTGGGAAAGATTGAGGGCAGGAAGAGATGGGGACGACAGAGGATGAGATGGTTGGATGGCATCACCGACTCAACGGACATAAGTTTGGATAAACTCCAGGAGCTGGTGATGGACAGGGAGGCCTGGCATGCTGCAGTCCATGGGGGCGCAAAGAGTCAGACACGACTGAGCAGCTGAAGTGAACTGAACTGAGTGCTGTTGACAGATGTGCTAATTCTTGTATTTAAACAGGTGTAGCAATGGCTAAAGATCAGCTAAAAAATAAGTCAGCTTTCTAAACAGGCTCTGGAACATCAGGCTGGTGCTCATGGCTCCTGACACAGCACTTGTGCAGCCGCTGTCCATGGGAAACCGCTTTGCAGGGCAGCAGGACCTGGCGCACGCATAGGAGGTGTGAGGTAGGGCAGTGGACGTCCCGGGCCCGCTGGAGGGGGCTGGACACCACACTGGACATGGAGCCCGCCCTGCCTACCGGGTTCTGGGGGCCCATGTCCATTAACAATGGCTCCAGGGCTCCTGTTTGGCTGTTGGCCTTACTGTGTGTAAGGCGAAGGGTTGGGACTGTGCATGCAGGGTGGTGCTCTGGGAGGTGCTGACCTCTTGGAGGGAGGCCGGGCGGGTACAGGCTCACTGACGTGCAGGGGACCAGCTCTGGACCCTTTGTCCCTGGCTAGGATGGATGCTCTCAGCTGCTTCTTGAAGAGGGAGGTATCTCGTTTCTTGAGGAGCATAGTTTCAGGGGTGCAGGAGACACCCTCACCCCTCACCACCTGGGGGGGAAAGTATGGACTTTGAGTTGGGGGCCCACCACGCAGCAGGGTGACCACCCTCGTAGAGCTGGTCACTGGTCCCCCTGCCCACTCGGCCACAAGCCTGGAGGCTCCCCTGGGCAGAAGCAGGGGAGCTGAGGAAGAGAAGGCCGCCCTGTGGACTCCTGGGGCTCCCAGACACCAAGAGCCTGCACCCTGCGGCCTCAGCCCTTTCTCCCTGTCCTGTGATGCGTGCGGCTGGTCCAGCAGCTGCCGCCTCAGAACGCTTCTCAACCCGAGGCTCCGGGGGCCTCCCCCATCAGTCAGAGCTGGCAGACAAGTCGAACCCTGGCTATTATCTCAGCAGAAATGCAGGCTGCCACTCTGGGGATCTGGACACCCTGGAGGAGAAGGGGTCAGGACCTCAAGGTGGGGGGCTGTGACTGTAAGCTAGGGGGACAGCCAGGGCGGGGGTGAGAATAGGCACAGGGGCTGCCTTGACCTGGAGCCTGGGAGTGGGGGCCATGGGGGTCCCTCAGCGAGGAAGGAACCTGGAGGGGCCCGTGTGTGGGGTGGGGACTCCATTCTAGGGGCCAGGGGCCCTCCAGGGGGGCTGGCCCATGAGCTCCGAAGACAGGCTGGGGGCACGTCTATACGGAGAGGTTCTAGATGAAGGCTGAGGGGGTCAGCGGGCAGCCTCAGGTGAAAGGAGAGACGCACACAGGCGTGCACCTGCCTGGGAGGAGAAAGCAATGGGGAGGTGGCGGTGGCTGGGGACATGGAGGGGGCATGTGTGTTCTGGGCGGTCGAGAACCCGCTGGGATAGACACCTCTGGGGGCACCGCTGTGTGCAGGGCTGGGAGGTGCTGGGCTCTGGGGAAGAAAAATCAAGGACCAGGCAGTGTGCCCAGGACACCTCACAGCACCTGCCAGTACCTGGTGGGCCCCTGGGGAGCACCGGGCAGGCACCATTTGATCGCTCAGATCCAGCCCGCTGGTCCACCTCCTCAAACCGCTCAAACGCCTGAGCTGCCATGCCCACTCACATGCACAGAGATCCCTGTGGCTCCCAAACCAGGAAAGTCTTCACAAGGGTGCCATCACAGCCTGTGGGCTGGGGCAACGTGACCCACGGCCCGTGACTGCCCTTCACGTCCAGCTGGCTGGTAGGTGATCCGGATCCAGACTCCCTTTCGAGCCTGCTTCCTCGGGTACCCTCCTGGTACCCACTGCCCTAGATCTGGTTGCCCGGGAAACACGCCTCACCCATGGATCTCCATCTCAGAAAGAAACACCTGTGAGGGAGAGAGGCGGGATGGGGTGGAGCGAGAAGGGAGCCGGGAGGCGGCGGTGGCTTCGGCGGGCCCCACGGGGAGCTCCGCAGGGGCACGGCCCTCTCCACCTGTCGCCCAAGGAGGCAGAGTCTGGGCCTGTGGACTCTCCGCCCGATGCCACCCTCGGATGGGTGATGCCTGGAGAGGTTGCCTGTGGTCCGGCTGGGTGCAGTTTTGGGTGAGGGCAACTCCCGGGGGAGCTTGGTGTCAGCGGCCAACACAGCTGGCAGACGGGATGACAGCTGTCCCGCTCTGCAAGGGGCTCTGGGGGGTGCACACGGCTCGCCCTAGACCCTGTCGCGCGGGGATGCACGTTCCTCATTTAGGTGGGAGACTCCAGATAGGCCATTTGGAGCATGTCGGTGGTTGAGAAGGGAGAGGAGGGCGGAGGGAGAAATCCGGAAGTAACTGGGTGAAACATGACTTTTAGCTGCTGGTAGAATGTGGGGTCCCCAGCAGCTGTAACGGTGGTGGGGGGCTCGGTTTTCTGGAAGAGGAGGGTCTCATGAAGGGGCCCAAGAGAAGCAGCCAGGAGACCAGCCGGACCCCAGGGGAGGCTGGAGCCCAGAAGCAGGGGAACGTGGGCCTCGGAAGAGGGTATCATCACCTACAGCGCCTGCTCCTGGGGGCCAGAGGAGGCCAGGGCTGAGCTCGGGGTCTGCTTCTGCTGACACAGAGGACCAGAAAGAGCCCCCCGTCCTGATCAGAGAGGTGGTGTGCACGGCTCGGAAGAATGAGGCTCTGTCCTGGCGGGAGGACTCCAAGGCTGTGGAGCGCAATGAAGGTGGGACGCAGAGGATGGAGGACTTCCGGTTACATGCCTTCATCTTGTTGGTGAAGCAGAGAGCTCGGAGGACAGGGCGGGGCCCACTTACACCCAAGGTGGCCGCGCAGGGAGGGTGTGCTGCCTGGCCTCGTCCTTGCGGTGCCTGCCACCCTGGCTCACAGGGTACCCGACGCAAGAGAGAACTTCCCCTCCTGCTGCCGTCCAGCCTGCCGGGGACCTTGCACAAGTAGAATAGGAATCTTGAACCTCCAGACTAGGAATTTTTTCCCTGGAAAAGAGAAGGTCCTCCTTAGGGCGTTTTGTTGGAAGGTCTGAGATGAATTCCCTTTAAATCGAAAATCCAAAAGGCGTTGCCAAACTAATATTGATACAGTCTGTGAGCCTGGCGGGGACTTTACTGTTTATAAAATGGCTTGCATGTGGTGCCCGGACCGTTTTATGTTGTTATTGCTTTTGTTACAGAAGACTATTGAATGCCATGTAAAATACTGACATTTTTATAGGAAAAAGCAAGTTTTAAAACAGTATTATATAAGCCATCTTTATTAGAAAAAATCATACATGTATCCATACACAGGAAAAAAGAGACAATAAATAATACCAACATGTTAACAGTCATTATTTGAGGATTATAGGTTATTTTTCCCGTTTTATTTTTTTATACCTTTTATTTTAAAGTTGTTTACAGTGCATATAACTTTTGTAGTGAATTTTTAAAAGGGAACTGGAAAGATTTAGCGGGTTTCAGCGGGTGCAAGGAGACCCCCAGACACTCTTGCCAGCCTGCCCCCCTTGGTCCCATACCTGTGAGCTGACACTGGCAAAGGCCTCTTCCTCTTTCCCGAGGGTCCTTCAACGGTTTCCCCATCCCAGGCTCTCTATCTGCCAGCCAACTGTTTTCCATTCCACACTTTGAAATTAAAATGAGTGTGTTGGGCTGTTTAGGCCACAGACACATCCATGTAAGCCATGTTTACGCGGCAACTGGTGACCAGTTAATTACATGGTAATTGCAGCGTAGCGGCAGGGCAATCACAAGTAAGTGCTGTGTCATTAGCCCTGATCACTCCAGTCTTGTGAGCACAGGGAGGTGCATGGTGATTGCTTTTGGACCTTCCAAAGGCAGGAGAGACAGATCCACGGCAGCCTGTAATTATCCAGGACGAGTGTGACGTGTATCGAGTAAGCAAACATTGAGGGGGCGGTCTGCGTGTGTTAAGTGAGCAAGAACCAAGGTCCCCCTCCCCCAGGAGGCCACAGAGTCCTGACTTGAAGCTCCTTTATGTCCCCAGGCCCAAGGCAGAGTGAAGGGACACAGGCTGAAGGCTAACCCTGATTTCCTCTATTTATGGAAAGCCTACTGTGTGCTTGAATGGGCTGCTCACAGGAGTGAGACAGGAGAACGCAGAGCAGGTATCCTTGAAGACGCCATAGGTTCCTAGAGGAGGTGGGTGAGTAGTAAAAAATACTCCCAACACAGTAAAAGAGGCACAATCTCTGAGATCCCAGAGGATGGAGGGGCCTCTGCTTAGGGGTGTTACTGGGAGGCCTCTTGGAGGAGGTCATACTTGTGGGTCTTGAGGGATGAATAGGAGATTGATAAGAGGAAGTGGGCTTGGAGGAGGACCTACTAGGCAGAATCTGAGTTCCTGTTTCTGAAACTCAAGTCCCACAGCTCTGTCTTCAGTCCCACCAGCGTCCTTCCCAGTCAAGAGAAACAAAGAGTCCCCCTCAGCCTTACGCTGCTTTGAGTAGAGAGTCTATCATCTGCAACTGAAACTGTCCTCGTGAGTGACTGAGCTTGGGGAGATGTGAGAGGGTTCCAGTGGCTCGAGCCTGGGGTACAGAAGATCATGGAGGGGAGGGGAGCAGACGAGAGGCGCTCACACTGCAGGATGCAGAGGCAGTCTACAGTGGGGAGCTGGAGGTCCGCTCAGTACGGAAGGATGTTCTGAAAGCAACTAGAGAAAGAAGAACAAACACGCTTAAGCAGACAAAACAAATCATAAAGATTAGAGCAGAAACAAGCAAAATAGAGACTAAAAAAGGCAATAGGAAAATCAATGAAATGAAAAGGTGGTTCTTCAGAAAAGACAAAATTGATTAAAATTCTAAGCAGACTCATTAAGAAAAAAGGGAAGAGGACTCAAACCAATAAAATCAGAAATGAAAAAGAAGTTACAATGGACACCACAGAAATACAAAGGATCACAAGACATGACTGCAAGTGCCTACAGGTCAATAAGACGAACAGCCTTGAAGAAATGGAAACTCTTAGAAAGGTAAATTCTCTCGAGACAGAATCAGGAAGAAATAGAAAGTATGAACGCACAAATTACCAGTACTGAAACTGCATCAGCAACTTAAAAACTCCCAACAAGCAGAAGTCCAGGGCCAGGTGGCTTCACAGGTGAATCCTGTCAAATATTTAGAGAAGAGTTAACAGCGATCCTTCTGAAAACTTTCCAAAAAAGAAAACAAATCACAGAGGAAGGAACATTTCTGAACTCATTGTATTAGGCCACCATCGCCCTGGTACCAACATCAGATAAAGATATCACATGCAGAGAGTTTTAGGCCGATATCACAGATTAATAAAGATGCAAAAACCCTCAATAAAATACTAGCAAACTGAATCTAACAGTGCATCAAGAGGACCATACACTGTGATCAGGTGAGATTCACGCCAAGATTGTAGGGATTTCCCCGCATCTACAGGCCAGTGTGACGCACCACATCCAGCAGCTCTATTTGCAGCAGCCAGCACAGGTTGTTCAGTCTCTGTGCTTTGCCGTTCAGCCTGGCTGGCTCTATGTGACCCCGTGGACCGTAGCCCTCCAGGCTCCTCTGTCCGTGGGATTTCCCAGGCAAGAACTCTGGAGGGGCTTGGTGCTCCTTCCTCCAGGGGATCTTCCCGAGGCAGGGATGGAACTCACATCTCCTTCACCTCCTGCGTCGGCAGCAGACTCTACCACTGAGCCCCAAGGGAAGCCCCAAGATGTAGAAGTGACTTAAATGTCCATCAACAGATGAACAGATAAAGAAGGTGTGGTCCATATACACAATGGAGCATCACTCAGCATTTAAGAGTAAAACAAGGCCATTAGCAGCAACTTGGATGGACCTAGAGATTATCATACTGAGTGAAGTCAAAGACAAATATCACGTGATATCACTTATTCGTGGAATCTAAAATGAACTCATTTACAAAACAGAAGTAGATTCATAGACATAGAAAACAAACTTGGTGTCATCAAACGGGAAGAGGGATAAATTAGGAATTTGGGATCATTAACAACACACATACAACTACTGTATAGAAAGCAGATAAACAGCAGAGACCTACTGTATAGCTCAGGTTCTCTGGCCTCAGTTCTGGGGGCTCCAAGCTCCCCATCATTCTTGGAAGGATGGAACACAGTTGCGACCAGGAGCCTGCCCAAGGTCAGCAAGGGAGAGCTGTGACACAGGGCAAGGCGGGGCCTGTGCCTCCAGCAAACAGAGCAGCAGGTGGCCTGGAGGGCCCACGTGGTCAGGTCCCTGGCAGGTGGGTGGGGGCAGAGACCCCTCGGCGAGGCGACGCTGAACGTGGGGTGAGGGTGGTGGGCTGGATGGGCTGCAGTGGGGCCCACAGGAGCGGAGGGTGTGAGGAAGCAGAGCCAGCCGCAGGGCGCATGGAGGGCCTGGGGCAGAGGCTGCTGGGAGAGCTGGGAGTGGCCTGTGAGCTCCCCTCATCAGGGCCTGGTTTGGTTTGGAAAGTGTCAGGGAGCCAGAGAAGGTTCTAGAGCTGGCGGTACATGGCCGGATGGGCACTGAGGAAGATGAACGCAGCGTGAGATGGGGGGCCTGGGCTCAGCCCTTCCCCTCTCTGCATTTCACTGGAGGCACGGCGGGCCATGTCCCCAGGTAGCTCAGGCCACTGGGGAGTTCGGGGGGCCCCTGCAAATCTGGTTTATGGTCTCTGTGGAAGTAGGTCACTTCCACAGCCCGCGGAGCTTCACTATTGACAGTGTGACTATGAGGAGCCCGTCGATCATCAGTAGACACTGCCCGGCTTTCAGATCCAGACGCGTCCGGATGACCTTTGCCGCAGCGAGCTCAGAGAGGCAGGCATTGGATCGCTGGGCCCCACCTGGTGAGAAGTGGAGATGGAAACCATGCCCTCCACGCTTGTCTCCATGTCCCCCCGCACCCTGGACCTGTCCCCCTCCCTGGGGACCAGACCCAAAGAGCTGATCACCAACCCAGACACACGCTTGCACACGTGCGCTCACAGAAGCACGGTTCCCATCACCAAAGCAAACGTCCGTGATTAGCAAAGAACTCAACGTGCTGTTCCAGCCACGGGCAGGGGTGACGGGGGGCGCATGGTGCGTGAGCCTCAGAAAACACGGGGCTCGGTGAGAGACGCCAGACACGGAAGGCGCGTGCGGTACGACCCTGTGCCCACGAAAAGTC
>SJXQ01004162.1:106536-121609 GCA_006408695.1 Aepyceros melampus | reverse complement strand
GGACTACTCGGGGGGATGTGGGCTCCTTTCGGGAGAGCGGCCTTAGGGCTGGGCGGAGGTGCTGGTTGCAGGGCCCTGTGAACGCTCTAGATGCCCTGGAATGCTGATTTTAAAACGGTTAATTTGATATTCTGGGAATTTCATTTTAATTTCTAAAAAAGCAGTGTAAAACCCTGATACCTTGAGGGTTTGGAAACTTGAGGGGCCTGCAGGAAATTCAGGCCCACCTGAGGTCAGGCTTGAGTGCCAGAGCTTGGGGGCTGATGGGGGGCCCCTGGACCTGGGTGCTGAGAAACAGTCTTGGCTGGGGAGATGTTGGGTAGGGGGCTCTCATGGCCCTGCTGTTTCTGAGCCACCCCCAGGGGCCCCGGCAGCTTCTCCTCCCGCCTTCACTGCCTCTGGGGGCAGTGCTGCCTTCAGGCCCCAGACAGAATCGCCGCCGTCCTCTGTGGGGCCTGGGGGGCGGGCGGTGGTGTGGAGGTGGGGAGTCCTGTCCCTGGGGGGTCTCTGCATGAGGCCCTGTCCTCCCTGCACAAGGACAGATGCAGTTATTGTCTCCTCTGCTGGCGACAGGGTGGAGGAACGAGGGAGAGCTCCTGAGCTGGGGTCGTGTGGCACGACCAGCCTCTCCAGGCTCCCAGGGGACTCTTCCCCACTTCCCTCTGCTGCTGCTAAGTCGCTTCATTCGTGTCCGACCCTGTGCGACCCCATAGACGGCAGTCCACCAGGCTCCCCCGTCCCTGGGATTCTCCAGGCAAGAACACTGGAGTGGGTTGCCATTTCCTTCTCCAGTGCATGACAGTGAAAAGTGAAAGTGAAGTCGCTCAGTCGTGTCCGACTGTTAGTGACCTCATGGACTACAGCCTACCAGGCTCCTCGGCCCATGGGATTTTCCAGGCAAGAGTACTGGAGTGGGTTGCCATTGCCTTCTCCCTCTACTCGTGAGTGAAAACAGCAGAAACAGGTAGCACGCACACCACAGAGTCTGCTCAACACGTGGGTGATGACACCTACCAGCAGCCGCCCAGGAACAGGCGCCAAGCTTCTCAAGGTGGAGTCCGGACCTCCAGCAGCGACGCCACCCGGCTTGTGGGGAATGCAGGTTCTCAGGCCCCAACCCAGGCGCTCCAGGCGGGGCTGGTGCCCCGTGCTGTGGGAGGCCCCCGCCTGGCCCTGGCTGCGGTGATGCAGACCCTCTGGCTGAGCCAGCCCCCAACCCCATGCACTGGGGTCTCCACATGGGAGTCCCTGGGGTCCCGCTCTGCCCCCAGGGGAGGCTCGGGCCCCCACTCTGCAGCCCTCCTGGTCAGTGCTGTGGGGCTTCCTAGCATCATTTTCTAGGTGGGTTTTTACCCTCTAGGAAGATTCCTCTTTCCAGAGGCCAGGCCTGTCCTCCACCTCCCTAGGGGCCCAGGCAGTGGCTCTCCCCTCAGAGGGGCGGGGAGGGCAGGTGGTCTCTGCCCTGTGGGGCTCACGGCCACAGGCACCTCCCAGCACACGCCAAGTGTGCAAAGGTTGGAAGAACAGTGTAAGAGGCCGAGCTTATCATCAAGCTGCTCACCCAGCCCCCACCCACACGGTCACTTCCAACCTTTGGTCTTTTTCTTTTAAACCTTTTTGAGCCCCTGTTGTCAAAGATAAGCTCCCTGGGAAAGAGCTACTCTTGGAACAGAAGAGGAAGCTTCTGGCTGGAGGGGCAGGCAGCCCTGAGCCCACCGCCGCCCTGGCCCGGATTAGCCCGGTGTCCCCCGCTGACCCTCACACAGCGCCAGGTCGGTCACAGTCTTGGGGGCGCCCCGCCAGGCTGGCAGAGCTAACACTGCCGCCTCTGCTGCCTTTTCCTGCTTTGTTGTTATTTCCTTTGGCTATGCCACTTGGAGCTGAATGAACTCACCGGGCAGGCATGGATGTTCGCTGTCATGAAAAGTGTCCGTGATGACGTTTTGATTTCCCCTGAGGAAGTCTAGCTTTGGGTCACCCCAGACCGTTCATTCTCCTCCGTTAAGACCACCAGGAAAGTCCTGCAGAGTTTTCCTTTTGCCAGAAAGAACTCAGTCCTTCTCCTTCAACCTGTGGTCTCGGGTTTGTCCCAGCCTCGTGTTGCTTGGCTCGGCTCTCAGCGTACAGCAGGCAGTCACAAATATTTTTTTGACATGAAAGGATCTGCTTGATTTCACAAAATCTAAAAGCTAATTCCTGGAACCAGTACCCTGCAGAAATGATTCTCCAGCCAGAGACACAGTCATTTGTAATCATCTTTGGCCATCGAGCCTGGTGTCTTATCTAAGAAAATATTGCTCCTTGAGGACTCTCTTGTTCTAGAACAAACGCTGCGGTTGGCACTCACACGCCTGTTAGTCTGTGGGCTTCACAGTCCGGTGGGTCACCGTTGTGGGTTAAACTGTATCTCCTGAAGACACAGGTTGAGGCCTGGCCCCCAGCGCCTTTACCTATGCCTGCTTTGGAAATAAGGTTTTTGCAGGTATCAGTTCAGTTCAGTTGCTCAGTTGTGTCCGACTCTTTGCAACCCCATGGACTGCAGCACGCCAGGCCTCCCTGTCCATCACCATCTCCCAGAGCTTGCTCAAATTCATGTCCATTGAGTTGGTGATGCCATCCAACCATCTCATCCTCTGTCGTTCCCCTCTCTTCCCACCTTCAATCTTTCCCAGCATCAGGGTCTTTTCAAATGAGTCAGGTCTTTGCATCAGGTTGCCAAAGGATTGGAGTTTGAGCTTCAGCATCAGTTCTTCCAATGAACACCCAGGAGTGATCTCCTTTAGGATGGACTGGTTGGATCTCCTTGCAGTTCAAGGGACTCTCAAGAGTCTTCTCCAACACCACAGTTCAAAAGCATCAGTTCTTTGGCGCTCAGCTTTCTTTATAGTCCGACTCTCACATCCACACATGACCATTGGAAAAACCATAGCCTTGACTATTAAGTTAACATGAGGTCATCCTGGGTGAGGGTGGGCCCTAAGTTCTGTGACTGGTGTCCTCATGAGGAGAGGGACAGACAGACACACAGGGGGTCACCATGTGATGAAAAGGCAGGCCTCGGAGGGCGCGTCCGCAGACCGAGGCCCATCTGCAGCCCCCAGAGGACCCTCCCTAGGGCCTTCAGAGGGCGGGAGGCCCCAGGGCACTTTAGTTTCGGTCTCCGGCCTCCATTCAGGGAGAGAGAAGCTTGTGAGGCTCAGAGCTGCCCTGGCGGACTGGCCACAGGGCCCTGTGGGACCACCAAGGCCCTGGAGGAGCAGGACCGTGTCCCCTGTGTTCTGCGGGCTGACCGAGGCTCCAGGTCATTCTCGGTCTTACAGGCAAAACCCTCACAGGCGTACTCCCCTCGCAGGGCTGATTTTAAACCCACACAAGAAGGTTCTCTTGCATTTCACTTGCTGTCGACAAACAGGATGTCACGGGAGCAAGTCCGTGAAGTCGGGTCAGGGGACAGCAGGCAGAGTGCGGACCGGTGAGTCCGGCGCTTGGATTCACCAGACCAGCCTGGGCTCAGCCCCCTCCCTCGGTCCTTTGATGCCCGCAGCCTTGCTATCTTTTCCACGTGAGCTCAGTGCGTCTCCCTCCTCCTGCGCTATTATGCCTTAAAATAGAATGTCTGTGTGTCTTTTCATTGAAAGTGCTGTATAAATATTTTCCAACGGCAGGAAAATGGCTTTCCTTCCCAGTCACGTGTCCGCCATTCCCGTCATGCTGACGTGCTCTTGGCCGTGTCAGCTCTTGCCTACTGAGAAACGCCCCGACGGGACCCGCCTGCCGCTGGCCTGGCTCCGGCGGCCTTTCTTAGACGCCTCGGACCCCCGGCAGGGTCGCAGCTCAGCCCTCACCTTCAGGCCCAAGTTCGCTGTCCCCGGCATCCCCGCCTGGCAGCCCCCAGGAGGTGGCCCCTTTCTCCCTTCCCGAGCGCCACCTCCCAGCCCGTTCCTGTCTCCACGGCTACTCAGCCCCTGGCCACCCTGGCTGCCTGTGGGGCCTCCTGCATGGTGTGCTCTGGCCCCGGCAGCTCTCGTCCAGACACGCGGGCACCCTCGACCTGGCGCCCAGCCTCATGCTTCCCTCTCCAGCCCATTCTTGCTTAGGAGCAAGACTGGACAATTTAAATGTGATTTTTGAAAGTTGTGGTAAAATACGCATGACATAGACTTCACCCTCTGAGCCGCTTTCACTGCACAGTTCTGTGGCCCAGAGCACGTTCACCTTGTTGAACAACCATCCCCACCATCCACCACCAAAGTTTTTATCTTCCCAAACGAAACTGTCTCCACTAAATACACTCACCCCCCAGCCCCTGACAAGCCCCATTCAGCTCTGTCTCTGCGGATCTGACTCCTCTAGGGAGCTGCTATAAGTGGGGCCACGCGGTACTTGTCCTTTTCTGACTGGGCTATTTAACTTAGCATGCGCGTCCTCCCAGCTCATCCGCGGCGTCGCAGGTGTCAGCCTCCTTCCTCGTTGAGGCTGAACCCCACTCCCGTCCTGTGGGCGGGCCACGTTGTGCTTCTTCATTCATCCACCGAGGACACCTGGCTCGCCTCCGCCTTTTGGCTGCTGTGAATAGTGCTGCTGTAAACGTAGGTGTGCAAATACCTGAGCTCCTGCTTTCAATTACTCTGGGTATTTGCCCCAAAGTGGAATTGCTGGATCACACGGTAACTCTGTTTAATCTTTGGAGGAACCGCCGTACTGTTTTCCATAGGACGGGTCTTTAAAAAGCCCGGGGCAGACAACCTCGCTCCCGGGGCGTGCACCAAGGCCTCGCCTGCCGTGCCCCCGCCTTTCCAGCCTGCTCTCCTGCCCTCTCATCCTGCTCTCCTGCTCCGTCCGCTGTCCTGTCCTCTGTAGTCACAGGCCTGCCCCCCTCACACCCATGGGTCCTGCTGCCTCTGTGCCCGCGGCTGTCCGCCTCCTCCCTGGCTTTATTTCAGTTCCTCCCAGCTCAGATCAGTCCCTGGCCTCCATGTCCTCTGTTGCCTTCTCTCTTTCCTGTACAATGGCGGGCTCACCTGCGAGAAGAAACACGGTCTATGGGTCCACTTTGTCCCCACGGCCTAGACCCCAGCACAGGCAATTGCTGAAGGAAGGAAAGAATGACGGCAAAAAGAACTGAGGAAGTTATCTGCAATGGAGAGAAGTATAGTATAATGAAAATGTCTCTGCAAACAGAGGGGTGGGAATTTGGGTCTATGATTACATCACTCCAATGTTCTTGCCTGGAGAATCCCATGGACAGAAGAGCCTGGTGAGCTACAGCTCATGGGGTCACAAAGAGTTGGACATGACTGAGTGACTGAGCCAGCAACTTAAAAATCAGTTCAGTAATTGGAATAGTGACTTCAGTTCAGTCACTCAGTGATGTCCTACTCTAAACTGTTGCTTCTTGACCTGCATACAGATTTCTCAGGAGGCAAGTAAGGTGGTCTGTATTCCCATCTCCTGAAGAATTTTCCACAGTTTGTTGTGATATATAAAGTCAAAGGCTTTGGCATAGTCAATAAAGCAGAAGTAGATGTTTTTTCTGGAATTCTCTTGTTTCTTCTATGATCCAGCAGATATTGGGAATTTGATCTCTGGTTCCTCTGTCTTTTCTAAATCCAGCTTGAACATAGGAAGTTCATGGTTCATGTACTATTGAAGCCTGGCTTGGAGAATTTTGAACATTACTTTACTAGGTAGTTTGAACATTCTTCGGCATTGCCTTTCTTTGGGATTGAAATCAAAACTTACCTTTTCCGGTCCTGTGGCCACTGCTGAGTTTTCCAAATTTGCTGGCATATTGAGTGCAGCACTTTCACAATATCATCTTTCAGGATTTGAAGTAGCTCAACTGGAATTCCATCACTTCCACTAGCTTTGTTCATAGTGATACTTCCTAAGGCCCACTTGACTTCACATTCCAGGATGTCTGGCTCTAGGTGAGTGATCACACCATCATGATTATCTGGGTCATGAAGATCTATTTTGTAATGTTCTATGTATTCTTGCCACCTCTTCTTAATATCTTCTGCTTCTGTTAGGTTCATACCATTTCTGTCCTTTATTGAGCCCATCTTTGTATGAAATGTTCCCTTGGTATCTCTAATTTTCTTGAAGTGATCTCTAGTCTTTCCCATTCTATATATTCCTCCATTTCTTTGCATTGATCACCAAGGAAGGCTTTCTTATGGCTCCATGCTATTCTTTGGAACTCTGCATTCAAATGGGTCTATCTTTCCTCTTCTCCTTTGACTTTCACTTCTCTTCTCTTCTCAGCTATTTGTAAGGCCTCCTCAGACAACCATTTTGCCTTTTTCCATTTCTTTTTCTTGGGGATGGTCTTGAACACTGCCTTCTGTATAATGTCACAAACCTCCATCCATTGTTCTTCAAGCACTCTGTCTATCAGATCTAATCCCTTGAATTTACTTGTCCATGGAATTCCACAGGCCAGAATGCTGAGCGCATAGCCTTTCCCTTCTCCGGGGGTCTTCCCATCCCAGGGATGGAACCAGGTCTCCTGCGCTGCAGGCGGGTTCTTTACCGGTAGCTGAGCCACAAGGGTAGCCTGGAGTGACGACTCACCGATTCCAACTGCTGGACGCCATGATCTTCGTTTTCTGAATGTTGAGTTTTAAGCCAACTTTTTTCACTCTCCTCTTTCACTTTCATCAAGAGACTCTTTAGTTCTTCACTTTCTGCTGTAAGAGTGGTGTCATCTGCATATCTGAGGTTACTGATATTTCTCCCGGCAATCTTGATTCCAGCACAATCAAGATCATGGCATCTGGTCCCATCACTTCATGGAAAATAGATGGGGAAACAGTGGAAACAGTGTCAGACTTTATTTTGGGGGGCTGCAAAATCACTGCAGATGGTGACTGAAGCCATGAAATTAAAAGATGCTTACTCCTTGGAAGAAAAGTTATGATCAATCTAGATAGCATATTAAAAAGCAGAGACATCACTTTGCCAACAAAGGTCCATCTAGTCAAGGCTATGGTTTTTCCTGTGGTCATGTATGGATGTGAGAGTTGGACTACAAAGAAAGCTGAGCACCAAAGAATTGATGCTTTTGAACTGTGGTGTTGGAGAAGACTCTTGAGAGTCCCTTGGACTGCAAGGAGATCCAACCAGTCCATCCTGAAGGAGATCAGTCCTAATATTCATTGGAAGGACTGATGTTGAAGCTGATACTCCAATATTTTGGCCACCTGATGCGAGGAACTGGCTCATTGGAAAAGACTCTAAGACTGGAAAAGATTGAAGGCAGGAGGAGAAGGGAACGACAGAGGATGAGATGGTTGCATGGCATCACTGACTCGATGGACATGAGTTTGAGTAAACTTGGGAGTTGGTGATGGACAGGGAGGCCTGGCGTGCTGCAGTCTATGGGGTCGCAAAGAGTCGGACATGACTGAGAGACTGAACTGACTAACTGATTCCAACTACCACCAGGAAGCCTGTGTCAGACAGCTGGAGTTTTATCAGAGGGGAGGATTTTGATCAAAGGTCCCCACATGAAGCATTGTCAGGCCATGAAGTGGGGTGTATCCTGTATGGGAAGTTTCTGTAGAGGACAGTCTTCTGACCCACCAGTGTGATTGGTTGAAGCTTTGCATATACATCTTGGGAGGGATTTTTTCTGTGACTTCTTGATTGAATGGGGAAACCCTTAAAGCCACTGATAACCAATATCCCTAACAGTGATGTAAAAATTCTCTGTGCAATACTAGCAAGCTGAATCCAGCAGCGTACTAATAGGATCACACACTATGGTCAAGTGGGATTTATCCCTGGGATGCAAGGATGGCTCGGCATATGTAAATCAGGCGCTGTGACGCATCACATTTACAGAATGAAAGATAGAAACCACATGACCGTCCCAGCAGATGCAGGAAAAGCATTTGACAGGATTCAACACTCATTTATGAAACATAATCTCAGCAAGGTTGATGTAGAAGGAGTTTATCACAACTCAAGGTGGCCTACACTTGGAAAGCCCACAAGTAACATCATAATCAATGGAGAAAAATAAAAGCTCTTCTTCTCAGATCTGGTACAAGGAAAGGACGCCCACTCTCACCTCTTCTATTCAGCATAGGACTCCTGGAAATTCTAGCCACAGCAATTAGGCAAGAAAAAGAAATAAAAGAAATCCAGACCAGAAAAGAAGACTTAATTACTCTATTTTCAGATAGCATGATTACACATGTATAAAACTCTGAAGACTGTTAGAACTCAAACAACTTTTAGAACTAATCAATCAATTTAGTAAAGTTGTAGGATACAAAAATCAATATACAAAAATCGGTGACATTTTTATACACACACAATGAACTACCTCAAAGGGAAATTAAGAAAATCACCTCTTTGATAGTAGCAACAACAAGGAAAATACTTCCGGATAAACTTAACCAAAGAGGTGAAAGGCTTGTAGAGTGGAAATTTTAAAACACTGATGAAGGAAAGTCAAGACACAGATTAATGGGAAGATATTCTATGTTCATGGGCTAAAAGAATCAATGTTGTTAAAAGGTCCATACTACTCAAAGTGATCTTCAGAATCAGTGCAGGCTCTATCAAAATCCTAATGGCATCCTTGTACAGAGACAGAAAAAGCAATCCTAAAATCCAAATGCAACCGCAGAAGACCCAGATCAGAAAAAGTGATCCTTTGAAAGAAGAACATAGATAGAGGCATACTTCCTGGTTTCAAAATATATTACAAGGTGACAGTAATCAAAACAGTCTGGTGCTTGTATAAAAGCAGACATGTAGACTAATGGAGCGGGATAGATAGCACAGGAGTGAGCCCACGGATTTACGGTCATTTCCTCTTCAGCAAGGTGCCGAGGACACACACCAGGGGAAGCAGAGGCTCTTCACAAACTATGTTGAGAAAACTGGATTTTCACATGTAGAAGAATGAAATTGACCTCTTATCTCACACCCTATACAAAAATCAACTCAAATTGGGTTAAAAGACATACACGTAAAACCTGAAACTATAAACTATTAGAAGAAAACATAGCAGAAAAACTTCATAACATTGGTCTTGGCAATGATTTCTTTTTTTTTTTGGATATGATCCCCAAAACACAGACAAAGCAAAATAAACAAGTGAGATTGCATCAAACCAAACACTTCTGCACAGCAAAGGAATCAATCAACTGAGTCAAAGGGCAGCCTATGATGAGAGAAAATTTTGCAAACCATATATATGATAAGAGATTAATTTCCAAAAGTTATAGGGGACTCATATAATTCAATAGCAAAGACAAATACTTGATCAAAAAATGGGAAGGTCCTTTGTCCTTGTCCTTCAGACATTCCTCTGAAGAAGATATACAAGGCGCCAACAGGTATATGAACAGACGTTCAACATCACTAATCAGGGAAATGCAAAGCAAAACCACAAGAAAATATCAGCTCGTACCTGTTAGGACAGCTATTAACATAAAAGATAACAAGTGTTGGTGAGACTGTAGAGAAAAGGGAGCCCCTGTGCAGTTGGTGAAAACTAAATTAGCGCAGGCACTATGGAAAACCACACGGAGGCTTCTCAAAACATTAAAAGATAGAGCTACTGTGTGACCATACGATCTAGCAAGTCCACTTCCAGGATTTCATCCAAAAACTGAAATCAAGGTCTTAGGGGTGTGTCCGCTCCCATGTTCATGGAAGCCTTACTCACAAAAGCTAAGATGTGGAAGCCGTCTAAACGTCCACTGAAAGATGAGGGGACAAAGAAAGCTGGAATACATTTCTGTGTGTGTGTGTACATAATTACACACGTACATGTGAAGAAGGAGATTCCGCACTTTGTGACCACACGGGTGGCATGCGGAGGACATTATGAAAAGGGAAATAAACCAGACACAGAAGCACAAGCCCTGCGTGATGCCACCTACTGGTGGAAGCGGAGAGGAGGGCGGTGGCCAGGGCCGGGGGAGGCGGGGCGGGGGCATTCCTCAAGCGAAGTTTCAGTTATGCACACCGTATCGTGTGCTTGGAATTCGATGAGTGGATGAGTGTTCTCACCATGGGAGGGAAAAAAGACAAGAAATGGTTCAGCATTAGTGGCTGGGGCATAGACTTGGATTACTGTGACATTGAATGGTTTACCCTGGAAACGAACAGAGATCATTCTGTCGTTTTTGAGACTGCACCCAAATAATACATTTCGGACTCTTCTGTTGACTATGAGGGCTACTCCATTTCTTCTAGGGATTCTTGCCCACAGTAGTAGATATAATGGTCATCTGAATTAAAGTCTCCCATTCCAGTCCATTTTAGTTCACTGATTCCTATAATGTCGATGTTCGCTCTTGCCATCTCCTGTTTGACCACTTCCACTTTACTTTGATTCATGGATGTAACATTCCAGGTTCCTATGCAGTATTGCTCTTCACACCATCGGACCTTGCTTTCACCACCAGACGCATCCACAGCTGGGCGCTGTTTCTGCTTTGGCTCAGCCTCTTCATGTCTTCTGGTGCTGTTTCTTAGCTGTTCTCTGGAAGCATACTGGGCACCTACTGACCTGGGGGGTTCATCTTTCAGTGTCATATCTCTTTGCCTTTGCAAAATGCTCTTTTTATTTGTCAGTTATACCTCAATGAAGCTAAAAAATGGTGCCAATATACTAAACTATTATAAACATATCTTTGAATCGATTAGGTCTCTGTACTCCAGGGGACATGAGGTCTCCTGACCTGCCATATCAGTCTGGGGTTTTCAGTGGGTCAATGTAAGTAAAATGCACTTATGGTGATTACCTGAACTTTGTCCCATTGATATAAAATGCCTAACATGTGAGCCAAGTTGTTGCCATGGTGAATATATGTAAGGCTATAAGTCAGTCTAATTCCCTGATGGTCTCAGTGTTGGTAGACATTAAAAATAACCAAGGATTGCTATTTAGACCCCCCTTTTCATAGGCATGAGTCATTTTCTTAGCAACCGTAATATTGTGCAAGCTTGTCATCGGATGCACCGTTTAATGAATGCGGGGTGGCTTTGGAGGGCAAGCCTGGGCGCCGTATCAGCGATGGTTTTGGTCTGATGCCACCACCAGCATTTCCAGAGGGACAGTCAGCTGTGGGCATCCTTGTTTGTCACCAGGGCAGGAAAAAGTCATTAAATATAAAATGCTAGCCCTGGCTCTCCTGTATAGCACAAGGAACGTGACTCACTACCCTGTAACGGCCTGTACGGGAAAAGAATCTCAACAGAGTGGAGAATGTGTTGTGTGTGTATATATCTGGGCCTCCCAGCTGATGCAGTGGTGAAGAATCTACCTGCCAAGCAGGAGACGTGGGCTTGATCCCTGGATCAGAAAGACCTCCTGGAGAAGGGCATGACAACCCACTCAGGTATTCTTGTCTGGAGAATCCCACAAACAGAGGAGCCTGGTGTAGCCATACTTCAGTAGAAATTTTTTGAAAAAGGATCTTTCTGGCATGATTTTACACCTATCATGTATTCACTATAAAACATTCTAAATAAGAAATCTGCAATTTAGGTTTCGTGAATTCCTCACCTCGGGGCACTGTTCTGACAGGGCCAAGGTCTGCAGATGTCAAGGACAATGCTCAGAGGGAGCCTACGCGTCCAGGAGACACACTGGTGTCCATTTCCCGGGGCCTCTGAGCTGCTGGAGGTGACCCCTGCACTCTGGTGGAGGCTGCAGGCATTCTGGTCAGTCACCCTTGATGGAGTCTGCCCCGTGGGGCTCTGGGTGCATGGCCAAAGATCAAGGCCAACGTCAGCTTTCTTCTCTGTCCAGAACTTTCTGCTGTGGTCGTTTTCTCCTGAGAAACCCAGAGTTCCCGAATGGCAGCCTGTGCCCGAGACCCCTCTCCAAGGAGGGTTTTAGCTGCTTGGCCTGGGGTCCCTGGAGGGGCAGGTGAAGGATGACACTGAGGAGGTAGCCTTCAGGTGCGTTGCTGTGTGCTGTGCTAAGTCCCTCCATTCGAGTCTGACTCTTCGCAACCCTATAGACTGGAGCCCCCCAGGCTCCTCGGTCCATGGGATTCTCCAGGTAAGAAGGCTGGAGTAGGTTGCCCTGCCCTCCTCCAGGGATCTTACCCCACCCAGGGATCGAACTCACATCTCTTATGTCTTCTGCATTGGCAGGCGGGGTCTTTACCACTCATGCCACCTGAGAAACCCATCAGTCATGTTAGAACAGCTACTGGATGAAATAGGACAACTCTCTCAGTCACGATCAGCAGTTACACCCATTGTGCATTCAGCGTGTATTAGGTCAGCGCTGAGCATTCTCCGTTTAGGGCACACAGTCTATCTACCATGGGAATCAGCGAGGAAGTATGTATGAAGGAAGGAAAGTATGCATCAAAGAAGAAAGTATGAATAAGCAGAGAGAGAGAATGTTCTGGATTAATGTAACAGTTTTTCCTGAAAAGAGAAGAAAAAAGCAGTAAGTTGGAACTTACAACCAGCAACTCTTATCTCAACGTTTCTCTGACAAGGAGAGCTGGGAGGATGGGAGCGGTTCACTGGGAAGAAAAGCAGGAGTGTCTGCTTAAGACCAGAGTCTGGACCTTGCCGGACTGTCGTTACTGTCAGCACCCAAGTCAGGAGAACCAGGCTGATGGTGTCAACGCTTCAGCGAGTGAACGAGAAGATAAACTCGGGCCAAGGATCAGAACAAGAAGGAATGAGAACACATTTAAACGAGGGGGCAGGGTTCTGGGGCGCCCTGAGGCTAGAGCCTGGGAAGGCCGAGAGCAGACAGCACTCCTTCAGAAGCAGAACAGCACGGAGATCAGGGCGCCATCGCCGAAGGGCTTTTCTGGAAATACAGCAAGGTTGGGAAAAGCAGAGTCATGTGATCTCTAGGATGCTGAATCAGCAGCCACAGGTGTGACCAGAGGCTTCCTCGTTCAGCATCAGAGAGAATCTGCCGGAGGCCAAGTGCGATGAACTGGCCCCTGGGGTCTCCCAGCCCAGCACCGCCCCCCACCACCGACAGGTGCTCCTTGGACATTCGTGGAGTGAAAGACTGAACCATCAGAAGATCTGCCTGGTGAGGGAAGAGCCAAAGGGGGTGGGATGCTGTGTGTCGGAAAGGATGGTCTGTTGCTAGGGTCCTTCCAAGTGCCCCCCAGGTCCCCTTCCCTCTGAGAGCACCCCAGACGCCTGGATGGGGTGCTGCCACTGATGAGGTGATGGGCAGTGATGCCAGCTTCCCTGGGCGAGTGAACAAAACCCCAAACTCCCGGATGCGACGGTGCTTCAGGGAGCACCATTGCCCGAGGGCCAGGAGACTTTTGCAAGGAGACTGTTTCCCTGAAAAGCAGGCTGAGATAGCTTTTTATGGTCCTTAGAATCTGCATCTGCAGCACCCAGAATGCTTCGTGCCCTCACCAGCAGAGTTACAAGCAGGGTTTACTTTCTACGTTCAAGCAAAAGACACCAGAATACAGAGACCCTGGAAGAGGGCAGGGAAGGCAGGATGGGGCCCGCTGAGGTTCATTGCCAAAGCGGGGCCCCTGCCCCAGGCGGGGGTCCTGGGAAGCAGGGAAGGGGTGGAAAGTTGCTGAGGCCCCACTGGCTGACTCTCCCTGAGCCTGACCTGGCCCTCCCCCAACCGGCTTGGACAGGTCCCTCTTGAAGGACTGGCCTGTGTCCGTGGGGCTCCTCCTGCATGGATGGATCTGAAATCTGCCTGATGCCAAACAGGAGTCATCCATGGAATGGTGGGCAGAGGCGTCTCGACAAGTCAGAGGAGAGAAGTCGCGCTTGGCGCACGTGGGGCAGGGGGCCCTCCACAGAGGCAGCCCACGCTGGTCGTGTTGCAGGGCCTCACTGGGGTGAGCCAGGACACTGGGGTGTCTGGGGACTCAGCCCCCCAGGTGGGCCTGCAGCCCTAGGGTAGGGGACATGTCCTCTAGGTCTGGACGGGGTGCTGAGACCCTCTCCCTGCCTTCCTGTCTCGACTGGTACCCACAAAGTTGCTGCCAACCTGCTTCCCAAACGAGAGAACACGCTGGAAGATTTATTTTTTGCAGAAAGACATAAAACAAATAGGAAATATTATTTCAGAGAGCTGGAGCTGGGTAATTATTTATGAATGTATTACCGACCATATGGTTTCCCACGCTGGTTTGAGGGGGGTAATGATTTTTATAATTACCTGTGTTTAGAAATACCTTCATGCAAAGAAGTAAATATGCCTCCTACTGAGAACAGAAACAGTCTCTCCGCTTCCATAATTAGTGAGCATTTCTTTAGCTAAAGCCTGAAATTACTTTTGGTTTCTTGGGGCAACGGGGGACCGAGGCTTGGGCCAGGACCCAGCCTGTGGCCTTCCCCTCTCTCCCAAGCATCTTCCATAGACTGCCTGCTGGTCTGACAGAGGTGACTAGGGCTTGGGGGGTGGGGGTCAGGCCCAGGCCTGCCCTTGGGGCTCTGGACTCCCGCCCCTGTCCACGTGTGAGTCTGCGGCCCCTCCTCTCCAGCCATCTGCGGCAGGCCCTTTTCCTGTGTCCAGAGCCACCTTCTGTGGCACATGGCCTGTCGTGTCCCCGTCTGGAGCCTCTGGCCCCCGTGGTCCACAGTGGCGGTCCCTCACTGCTCGTGGTGCGAGACACAGGCAGAGCAGGGCACAGAGCTGAGCTGATGGCGAGAGCACGGCGATTTGGAAGCTCTTTTCTTCTTGGATGATGTCTTTCCTACTTTGGGGGAGTGAAGTGTTTTCTCTAATGGATTGAGGGGCATTTGTGATTTAAATACCGTCATTTCTTGTCCCTTCCCCAAAGTCAGTTTTCTGAGTTAGCAATATGCGTATGTGTGTGTGCATGTTGAGGGGGCAGCGATGGGGGAGAGGAAGTTGGGAAGACATCGAGGCCTGCAGTTGGCTGGACTTGAGCTTGGGACCACGGGCCTATCACTGGACCCCCGACTCCACGGGCAGTGCCGGACACCAGCCGTGCAGAGCAGCAGCCGGGACCCCGTGCAGCTGAGCGGGCCTCTCAGCTGCCCCGTGTCCCCACCGCCTTGGCGTGAGGCAGGGTGATGGCAGCGCCGGCCTCCTGGGGGGGAGATGTGCTCG
>SJXQ01004162.1:87937-106351 GCA_006408695.1 Aepyceros melampus | reverse complement strand
GTCTGTAAGAGGCCTGGCCTTGATGCGTGCTGTGTGCATGCATGTGTGTGCCAGTGTGCACACACGCCTGTGTATGTCTGTGGGAGCTGGGCTGCAGGCGAGCAGGGAGTGGCTGCTTGGCTTGGGGGTGTTGGGGGGAGCTGGCGGGGTGGGGGAGGGGAATGGGTGCTCTTGGGGCCCTGTGGCTCCAGGTTCCAGGCTGCGCTTCTGCTGTCTCCTCTTGAACGTCCGGGGCACGCAGACATTTTCCGTGGCCCCAGATGAATGCCTCAGGCTTTGGATGCTGCCTGCTGGTAAGCCACGTGCCCAGTAGCGCTGGAAATGTCTCTGCAGGACTTTCGGAGACACCTCCCTCTGGGTGACGTGCATTTTGCAGGGACGGCTTGTGCGGACCTGTGAGTGGCCGGTTGGCCCCTCGTTTGGCCCCGACGCCCTGTCATGAGCAGTAAGGACGCGTGTTTTCCCCGGTTCTGACCCAGAAGCTCACGACTTGTAGGTAGAACGTCGCCCGCGGGACAGGTGACAGCCCAGGGTGAGTGAGGGGAGGGGGACCAGGGTGCCCCTCTGTGTCCTGTGCCCGGGAGGAGGTGCCAGGTCAGCGAGACCAGGGGTTCCCAGCTGCTCCCTTATGCTGAGTGAGCTCCGCTGTAGGGTTTCCCTCGCTAACACAGCGGGAGCATCTACTGAGTACTTACTGTGTGCCGAGCGTGCCGTAGGGGGCGACACGGGGTGATTTCCGTCAGCGCCCGGGCTCTGGGCAGGGCAGTGAATGTGAACGTCATGTTTGCACTCGCAAGCACCCCTGCTGTTCACTGCAGCATGGGGCCCATCCGTTCTCAGGGGCTGTGGGAGCGAGGCGCCCGTCTGGAGCCCCAGGTCGTGGGGCCGCTCCTTCTGAGTCAAGGCCAGTTAATGGAGGGGCTCTGGCCCAGCCCCACCGCTGACGGAGCGTCTGCTCGACCAGGCCCTTTCCGAGACCTTGTGGAGTGACAGGCATCTGTCAGCTTTGGAAGATCCAGAACTCCCCCACTTGGCTCCTCCCTGCGAGGGACTCGCTGCTTCCTGCTGGAATCGGACAAATACAAATAACCCCACTCTAATGAGATAAGAACACAGATGGCTTCGAGCGAGGTTCAGGGTTAGGCATAATGAAGGCAGCAGATGGGAAATTCAAGTGAAAAGTCAGTAAAATTTTAATTGAAAGATGATGTGTTTCCACCCTAAGATCTTTTTGAGATGAGCTCAAATTTCATGCCCCTGGCCCCTTCCCCAGCAAACACACCATCCCGAATCGAGCCTCCTCCCAGCTGTGTGCGTGCCTCCCCACACCCCCCTCGCCCCCCAGCCTGGAGAGCTTGGCCCTGTCACTGTTCCCTGTCCCAGTGCCAGAAAGAGGCGCACACGTCCCTCTGAGTGTGGGCAGAGAGCAGGGGAATTGGAGGATGGACCCATTAATCGGTGCCCCCTCGGGCTCCCGGGAGGCCCCAGACATCCCGGGTCTGAGTCTGTCTTCCTCCTGTGTGTGCTGGGCTGTCCCTCTCTGCCATCATCTTGGGGATGAGCCACCACCACTGCCGAGAAGCTCTCTGCACCCCGGTTGGGGAGATCCCTGAGGTCCTCGTCCTGGGGACATCCTTGTGGCTTTAGGAGACTCTAGACTGGTGACTCAGGGGACAGGGGAGCATGAGGGGCCTGCTCTCCTGGGGCCTGGTCCTGCAGGCCCAGCTTACTGCGCAGAGCACGTGGAACTGCCCCATGGGCTTAGGCAGCTGACGTGTGGCCCTCTCTGCCCAGGCTGTGGCCAGGAGCTCACAGAGCATTCACTCCCCCTGTGCCCAGTTTTGCTCCCCGTCCCTTCTGCAGGCCACTATCTGTCCACAGGAACAATGCGTGTTGTGGTCGTTTTGCACAGCGTGAATAAAGACATGCTGTGCTCAAGCAGTTAATCAGCTTATCAAGTGCTCAGTCCATCCAAATACCTGTCCACCCATCCATCTCTCCACCCGTCCATCTCCCCACCCATCCATCTCCCCACCCGTCCATCCCCCACCCGTCCATCTCTCCGCCCGTCCATCTCCCCACCCGTCCATCTCCCCACCCGTCCATCTCTCCGCTCGTCCATCCACACACCCAAACTTTCTCCAGCAGAGACTAAGTTTATACCCTGAAGAAAGTGGTAGGATGGTCAACCATGCGCTCTCTCACAGCATCTTAAGATACAATTGTAGGATTTTTTTTTTTAAGATCAACGGCCACCATGTAAATATTAGTTCCTTTTATTGGATATCTATTGTGGGTCTTCATGATACTGAAATATTATGTATTCTTTTTCATGAGTTAATGATTGGCACAGCAAGATTTTTTTCCTGGGTCAGCTTTTTCCCCTGCTCCACCACCTGCTGGAGAAGAAAATCCCAATCAGAGCAGCACAGCTTTGAACAGCATGTTTGAGGAGGGTTAGCTGACTTTGAAAAGGTAGTCTTTGCTCTTTCACTGCTTTGGCCCTGGTGGTTCCACCATATTTTTGTTGAGAGGTGATGCTGAGACGTCCCTTTTGAGGCTCTTTCCCTGCAAAGCACATGAGGGGTCCTGGTTGGAGGTGAGGGATTGTCCAGTTCAACTTAAATGAGTCTCTTTATTATTTAACTGCTTACTGATTGCTCTCTAACACAGCACCCAAATACAGTGGCTCTGAACAACAGACGCCTGTTTCTGTGGGTCGGGAATCTGGGCTCTCCCAGCTCCTGAGGCCGGAAGCCCTCCGTCAAGGCGCGGGCAGGGCTGTGCTCCCTCCCAGCTGCCGGGGCCCCAGGAAGCCGGGCTTGTGGCCACGTCGCTCTGCTCTCCAGCTGCATGTGGCCTCTTGCGCTCCTCATTGTGTCTCCTCTTCATTTCCTCGGAAGAATCTGTCGTTGGGTTTAGGGCGCACCTGAGTCAGCTGGGGCTTCCCTGGTGACTCAGAGGGTAAGGAATCTGCCTGCAATGCGGGAGACCTGGGTTTGATCCTTGGGTCAGGAAGATCCCCTGGAGAAGGGAATGGCAACCTACTCCAGTATTCCTGCCTGGGAATCCCATGGACAGAGGAGCCTGGTGGGCTACAGTTCATGGGGTCACAAAGAGCTGGACACGACTGAGTGGCTCACACTTTCACTGTTTCACTTTTGAGTCACCCAGTGCGATTTCATCTTGAGACCCTTAGTTACCTTTGCAAACACTCTTTGTGCAAATAAGGTCATGTTGCAAATAAGGATCTGGGGGTGAGGGCTTGAACACACCGCCATTCAACCCCCTACACCCACTTTGACATCATTCAAGAGTCCCCTGCCACCTCACCTTCTCCGCACCCCTCCCCAGAGGGTGAGGAACTAAAGGGAGTGAACTGGAGGAGGAGAAGGAGGCTTCCTGGCTGCCACATGGCTTCAGGGCTGCTGATGTGCCCGTCTGGGGTTTCAGGAGATGACTATTAACTCCAGGTGCTGTTCGTTGTCTTCCATGTCACAACTCTTCATCCTGTCCACACTGAAATTTCGTTTCTAGGCCAACTTTGCTTGTTTCTTTTTCTCAAATAAAATTTGGAATTATTTTTTCAGGTTCTCTCCAAACTTTGATTGGAATTTTGACTGGAGGGGCATCAAGCACACCCATTAATTCTAGGGGAATAGATCACTTCATGGGAAATAGATGGGGAAGCAGTGGAAACAATATCAGACTTTATTTTTTTGGGCTCCAAAATCACTGCAGATGGTGACTGCAGCCATGAAATTAAAAGACGCTTACTCCTTGGAAGGAAAGTTATGACCAACCTAGATAGCATATTCAAAAGCAGACACATTATTTTGCCAACAAAGGTCCGTCTAGTCAAGGCTATGGTTTTTCCTGTGGTCATGTATGGAAGTGAGAGTTGGACTATGAAGAAAGCTGAGTGCTGAAGAATTGATGCGTTTGAACTGTGGTGTTGAAGAAGACTCTTGAGAGTCCCTTGGACTGTAAGGAGATCCTACCAGTCCATTCTAAAGGGGATCAGCCCTGGGATTTCTTTGGAAGGAATGATGCTAAAGCTGAAACTCCAGTACTTTGGCCACCTCATGAAGAGTTGACTCATTGGAAAAGACTCTGATGCTGGGAGGGATTGGGGGCAGGAGGAGAAGGGGACGACAAAGCATGAGATGGCTGGATGGCCATCTGACTCGATGGACATGAGTCTGAGTGAACTCCGGGAGTTGGTGATGGACAGGGAGGCCTGGCGTGCTGCAATTCATGGGGTCACAGAGAGTCGGACACGACTGAGTGACTGAACTGAACTGAACTGAGATACCTGCTCAGCCTTGAGCCCTCCTCTTCAGGAACCGACCACCAAAGTTTGTTTATCCAAATATTCTTCACGTGTCTCAGGACAGTTTGCAGGATAAATAGGTTTCACCTCATTTCCGTTAGGTTCGTTCCTAGCTGTGTGCTGCTTTTCAGTAATAGAAATTTCTTTTACCTTTGAGAACTAATAGTCGCTAATATATAGGATGACCAAGAATATATATATATATCAGAATAATGAATATATATCAGAATATATATGTATATATGTATTAGTTTCTTAGTTGGCATACGTACTGGTTCTGAGAATTTTTTCAGTTTATTATTTGGGTTTTGGGGGGGTTGATAATGATATTGCCTGTTCTTAAAACAGTGACCTAGATTTATCTCCATGGCTCTTTGCCTCCTAAATGGGGGCGCTGCCTCCGCTGGGAGGAGTTATTGTTGACACGCGTGTCTTGTGTGTACCCATGTGGGTAATAAACATTTAGCTTTAGACCCACGGTTACTTGGTTACAGTGCTTCCTAGCAGAACCTTTATTCAGTGACTTTCCATGCTCAAGCTGTAAGTTGTGATTGCCCTTTGAGTATGTTTGCGTAAGCCTCTGGAAAAGTCTGTGTGGAGGGAGGGTTCCCGGGTGTATACTCGGAGAAATCCTGCCCGTACGAGAATGTCCTTCTGTTGGCTGAGAATGGCCCCGGCAGAATCCCACACAGGAGACCGCAGTCCCGTCCTTATGTCCACGTTGTCTGTCTTGCCTTCCAAGGCTCCATTTTATTCCCTGCCTCTTCTGCTGTGCAGTTCCCTAGCACAAGCCTCTTTCCCTCTTCGTAGTCTCATCCTGCGGAACCCTTTTCCACTGGGTTCATTCACGTGGTGACGTGTCTGGGGGACCCAGGAGTCTGTCTTTGCCAACTGCCTCTCCGGTGACTCAGAGTCGGGGCCTTGTAGGGTGATGCTGAGCACCGTCCATCTAACTAAACCTCGCTGCTCTTTCAGAGACAGATTGGCCGCGGACCAGTCCCTTTTCTCTCACTCGACACACTCGTAACTCTTGTCTTCTTAGCAGAAAAGTCCCAGAGCACAGGGCACTCGTGTCTGTGCGATGCGGCTTCCCCAGCTTCAAAATTCTCTCCACTGACTCTGTGAGCTAAACACCTGTTCTTCCTATGCCATCTACTTGAAAGTCACCAAGGGAAAGGCTTCATTTGCTTTTAAAAGTTTTTATTTTTTAGAGCGTTTTTAGGTTTACAGCAAAATTGCACAGAAGGTACAGTGGGTTCTCAAGGGCCCCCTTCCCTCATAGCTTCTATTATTAACCACATGCCCTGGTACATGTTCATTTGTTTCAACCGATGCACCAACATTGGTAGATGATTATTAACTATTGACACAGTTCCTAGTTGTCTTTGGAGCTTACTCTGTGCTGTAAAGCCCCAGGGTGCCGACAGAGGCAGGCTGCTGCAGCCCATCACAGCACCATACAAAATACCTGCCCCTTCCTAAATGCCCGGGGCCACCCACTCATCCTCTGGCCCTGTCCTGGATCCTGGCGGCCACCCACCCTTTTCTGCCTCTCTGGTTTTGCCTGGTTTGTTTGTTTTCTAAGATGGGAGGATGGTTTGTGTGCACAGGATGAGGGGAGACAGCTGTGAGAAGAGAGCTTGGAGGTGTCAGGAGAGGGAGCGTGCTTGGAGGGCTGGCCCCCGGGGAAGCCAGGAGGAGCCGAGTGCGAGGTCAGGCAAAGAGGAGTCTGCTGCAGGGGAAGGGAGAAAGCCTTCTCCCCACAGACAGGATGCTTCGGGAAGGCAGGGGTGCCCTGGAGCAGCCTGCAGGTGTGAGATTGTCTTGTGGGGGCAAGGGAGGGTGAGCAAGGGAAAATAACAAACGTGGAGATGGCATTCTGGGCAGCAAGGGGCACGGACGACGAGTGGAAACCACTGTTTGCAAGTGACTAAAACCCCCTGAAAATCCTAGCTGTGTGCTGCTTTTCAGTAATAGAAATTTCTTTTACCTTTGAGAACTAATAGTCGCTAATATATAGGATGACCAAGAATATATATATATATCAGAATAATGAATATATATCAGAATATATATGTATATATGTATTAGTTTCTTAGTTGGCATACGTACTGGTTCTGAGAATTTTTTCAGTTTATTATTTGGGTTTTGGGGGGGTTGATAATGATATTGCCTGTTCTTAAAACAGTGACCTAGATTTATCTCCATGGCTCTTTGCCTCCTAAATGGGGGCGCTGCCTCCGCTGGGAGGAGTTATTGTTGACACGCATGTCTTGTGTGTACCCATGTGGGTAATAAACATTTAGCTTTAGACCCACGGTTACTTGGTTACAGTGCTTCCTAGCAGAACCTTTATTCAGTGACTTTCCATGCTCAAGCTGTAAGTTGTGATTGCCCTTTGAGTATGTTTGCGTAAGCCTCTGGAAAAGTCTGTGTGGAGGGAGGGTTCCCGGGTGTATACTCGGAGAAATCCTGCCCGTACGAGAATGTCCTTCTGTTGGCTGAGAATGGCCCCGGCAGAATCCCACACAGGAGACCGCAGTCCCGTCCTTATGTCCACGTTGTCTGTCTTGCCTTCCAAGGCTCCATTTTATTCCCTGCCTCTTCTGCTGTGCAGCTTCCCTAGCACAAGCCTCTTTCCCTCTTCGTAGTCTCATCCTGCGGAACCCTTTTCCACTGGGTTCATTCACGTGGTGACGTGTCTGGGGGACCCAGGAGTCTGTCTTTGCCAACTGCCTCTCCGGTGACTCAGAGTCGGGGCCTTGTAGGGTGATGCTGAGCACCGTCCATCTAACTAAACCTCGCTGCTCTTTCAGAGACAGATTGGCCGCGGACCAGTCCCTTTTCTCTCACTCGACACACTCGTAACTCTTGTCTTCTTAGCAGAAAATCCCAGAGCACAGGGCACTTGTGTCTGTGCGATGCGGCTTCCCCAGCTTCAAAATTCTCTCCACTGACTCTGTGAGCTAAACACCTGTTCTTCCTATGCCATCTACTTGAAAGTCACCAAGGGAAAGGCTTCATTTGCTTTTAAAAGTTTTTATTTTTTAGAGCGTTTTTAGGTTTACAGCAAAATTGCACAGAAGGTACAGTGGGTTCTCAAGGGCCCCCTTCCCTCATAGCTTCTATTATTAACCACATGCCCTGGTACATGTTCATTTGTTTCAACCGATGCACCAACATTGGTAGATGATTATTAACTATTGACACAGTTCCTAGTTGTCTTTGGAGCTTACTCTGTGCTGTAAAGCCCCAGGGTGCCGACAGAGGCAGGCTGCTGCAGCCCATCACAGCACCATACAAAATACCTGCCCCTTCCTAAATGCCCGGGGCCACCCACTCATCCTCTGGCCCTGTCCTGGATCCTGGCGGCCACCCACCCTTTTCTGCCTCTCTGGTTTTGCCTGGTTTGTTTGTTTTCTAAGATGGGAGGATGGTTTGTGTGCACAGGATGAGGGGAGACAGCTGTGAGAAGAGAGCTTGGAGGTGTCAGGAGAGGGAGCGTGCTTGGAGGGCTGGCCCCCGGGGAAGCCAGGAGGAGCCGAGTGCGAGGTCAGGCAAAGAGGAGTCTGCTGCAGGGGAAGGGAGAAAGCCTTCTCCCCACAGACAGGATGCTTCGGGAAGGCAGGGGTGCCCTGGAGCAGCCTGCAGGTGTGAGATTGTCTTGTGGGGGCAAGGGAGGGTGAGCAAGGGAAAATAACAAACGTGGAGATGGCATTCTGGGCAGCAAGGGGCACGGACGACGAGTGGAAACCACTGTTTGCAAGTGACTAAAACCCCCTGAAATGGAAGCCAGGTTGGCACGGCTTGTATGACAGAGGGAAGGGGAGAGGGTCAAGGTGCAGGTGGCCGACGGGAGACGGGGCCTGTAAGGGGCGGTGAGGAGCCAGAAAGGACCTGCTCTGCAGTGCGCCTCCACTTCCAAACCCCAGTCACATGGGACAGCCCGGGAGAGTCAGGTGCCAGTCCCAGATTGGGAAGAGTGGAATCGGTGCAGTCTCCTCTCAGCTGGAGACTCCAAAGAACCAGAACTCATGTGGATGGCTCCCCTCCCGTGCTTTCTCCCCTGAAATATGTGCTCGGAACAAATGTCTCTTTGCAAAACATCTCTTTCTAGAGAATTCTTTAATTCTCTCTCTCTCTCTCTTTTTTCAGTAACATTTTGTGTTTTCATAAAAGCCATATTCCATGCATGTTATTCTGTAGCACTCTTTCAGAGCCAGATCTATTTTTTAAAAAGCATTTGGCACTCTGAAGTGTTACATGTGGCTTGGTGAAAACAGCAATATGCAGAGATTCAAAAGATGTCAGTCCATGTTAGGTACAAAACGTGATCTGCCTTAGCTCACATCCAGTATAAACAGGCGTTCAGCAGGAGAGACGCCATCACCCGCGGCCCTGAGGACTGAGGTCCTCTGTGCTTCTGAGCTGCAACTTCTCAGAGAGTGAGGAGTAGGGCCCTCTCCTGGGCATGTTCTGTAGTAAGAACGGCTGCTCAGGGCAGGCCAGTCAGGCGTTCAGGTAGGACTCTCTGAATGCATTCTTGTACATGCCGGGACACGCCAACCAGCCGAGGCACGTCTGCTTCCTTGTGGATGGTGTCACCTCAAAGTCATGAGCCTTGGTGGCCTGGCCTACTGCTGGCTAAGCCCTCTGTGACCTGATTTAATCTTGCAGCAGTCCCAGTAGAGAGAAATGTGGCTGCGACCGTCTACAGATGGGTAAACAGGTTCCTGGAGAACAGGGCTGAGCTGAACCAAGGCTTTCCTCCTGGAGTCCTTTCATGTCCACTCAGCCACACATGGCCGCCACCTTGACAAAAAGGAAAACTCGGATCATTGTCATGGCTGCCACCTGCCCAGGTATGCATTAGACCCATGCATCTGTTGGGATTGCGGGTCAAGGCCATCCAGTGCTGTTTTGGGAGTAGCCTATACAGGCTTGTTGGAAGCCTGTGATGACAAGGAAGAGCCTGTCCTCCTAGGGAAATACCACTGCTATTCTGACCATAGTACCATTAACTGTCAGGACAGTATTGAAACTGAGCCTCAAAGATTAACAGCCTCCAACCAGTACACAGTGCTTCTGAAAGCCAGCCAATCAGAGACAGCTAACCCTTCTGAAAGCCAGCCAATCAGAGACGGCCAACCCTTCTGAAAGCCAGCCAATCAGAGACGGCCAACCCTTCTGAAAGCCAGCCAGTCAGTGACAGCACCATCCTTCTGAAACCAAGACAATCAGCTACATACCACTCTTCCAAATGCCACTGACAGTGCTGCCTTTCTGAAAGCCCGCCAATCAGAGACAGCCTTGCCCTTCTGGATGCCAGCCAATCAGTGACAACCCCACCCTTCTGAAAGCCAGCCAATCAGTGACAACCCCGCCCTTCTGAAAGCCAGCCAATCAGTGACAGCCTTGCCCTTCTGGATGCCAGCTAATCAGTGACAACCCCGCCCTTCTGAAAGCCAGCCAATCGGCTACATACCATTCTTTGGAAAGCCAGCCCATCAGTGATAGCCCCCTGGTTATAAAAGCCAGCCCCCAAAGACAGTCTCACTTTGGTGACTGAGGTGCCACAGTTGAAGGTCATTCTGTCCCTAACCACTGTGGGACAGGCTCTTTGCCAGGGGGCGGGGATACTGCCTACTGTCCCTGGCTTCACTCAGGCGGTTGTGCCATGCTGAGGGCCCAGCTGCGAAACGCCTCCCCACCAGGTAGCGGGTCAGGCTGTGTGGTGGAGCCCAGTACTCAAGTGGGGACCAGCACTCAGGTGAGGCCTAGCACTCAGGTGGGGACCAAGGCCAGTGGCCAGAGTGGAGGTGTGCTGGAGGGCTGAGGGCAGCGGGGGCTAGTAGGTCCGACTGACACGGAGAGCCGTGGACACCGGGCTGCCCGCCCTTTCTCCCAGTGGCCGGGGCTGCGGGGAGAGCCCCTGTGTCCTGGTGCCCTTGGATTCTCAAAGGAGAGGCTGGATCTTGTTACAGCATCTGCTGGACAAGGAAAGCCGGCAGGTCAGCCCCTCTTGCTCTGTGGACTATGGTCAAGGGGATTAGCGCAGACACAGGAAACTCCGCACAAATAGCCAACGGGGCACCTGACCCCCAGCCTCTCCGCACAGACCTCCCGGTGCTTCCAGTTTGTGAGGTGTCTTCCCTGCCGACTCTAAACGGTCCAGCAGCGTCAGAGACCTGGGCCTGGCACGCAGCCAGGAGAGGAGCCCGAGGGGGGAGGTCGTTGCTGCGGCCGCCAAGCCCGCACTGTTCCGTCTGGAAGCCACAGTGATGGGCCGGGGTCTGGCTGCAATGGGCGTCCAGGAAGCCGCTGAGCCCCCAGCATCCCTGCTGAGCCCCCGGGGACCCGCCCCGCCCTTAGGCCTTGGGTGTGTCCTGGACTGACCTCTACACTGGGGACCTCCACACGTCTGCCGCGCTCCCCACATCTGATGTCCTGACCTTCCTGTCCTCAGCTGCCTGCTCCCAGCACCCTCTTCCTGCCCCTCACGGGGGTCCTGTCACCACCTGTCCCACCTGCGTCCCGAATCCATGGTGAGGGTCCACCAGGCAGAGGGTGCAGGGCCCTCTCCAGCTGACGACCAGCTGCATAAACACCCAGTGTCACTGAGACCATCCTGGATGTCCACGGATGTCCCTGTTGGGACCAGGGAGGGTGGCAGAGGGTCCTGGAAGAGAGCAGGCCTGGCAAGTGGCCAGCTTGGCAAGCAGGAACCCAGCTCTTCTGGCCTGGCCCCTCCAGTTCCCCAACTGGTGGTCCTCTTGAGGCATAAACGATGTGAGGCTGGGGCTCTCGGGAGTGAGCCTGCCTGCACAGGGCTCCACTGCCCCAGCCCGTCGCTGGCTGCTGATGGTTGAGCCTTAAAAATGAAAACTTCCTGGCAGTCCAGGGGTTAAGATTCTGTGCCTCCAGTGCAGAGGGCGTGGGTTCGATCCCTGGTCAGGGAACTAGATCCCACGTGCTGCAGTGGCCAAAAACCAGAGAAGAGAAGACTTCAGGGCAGCCTAAACTGTTCCGCCAAGTCGCCACTGGTGACGCACTCAGGGCTGAGTCGGTTCTGCGTGTCTGTGAACACCTGTGATTCACGAGGCCCCCACTGGGTTCTGGATAGGATTACAACGTATTAGAGCAAGGTTTGAGGAAATATAAACTCCTGGCTTTGGCTGATGGCTTAGCTGTGCATTGCTCTGTGTCCACCTTGAAAGGGAAGGGTGGACCCGAGGGGGCTCTGAAGGTCGGGGCCCAGCGGCTGGGCTGCGGGGAGCAGAAGGGGGGCCTGTCCAGCTGACCACCCGGCCGGGTGGCACGTGGGAGCCCGCTCAGCCCTGTCTGAGTGGGCAGCAGGATGTGCCAGAGCCCTGACTCCATGGGAACCTCCTTGGGCTGTTTGTTAATCTTCTCTGCGTCTTGAGGGTCAGGTTGAGCTGCCGCTGTTGGTGTGAAAGTCAGTGGCTTGGGCACTTAGTCCACCTCCACGGGCCAAGTCTGGGACCCACAGCTTGGGGTTTAAAGGAAGGATCCTGAGTCTCTGGCTCGAGGACTTGGGACTCAGAGAAGTGACGAGTGGCTTGGTGTGCCGTGGTGGTGTTTATTTCTACAGCATTGGTTTATTTACTAGGAATCTGGTGGGAATCGGTGCAGATAAAACTGGGACAAGTGGTGGCGATTGGGTCTAGAGTCCTTGGCTCTGCTGGGAGTTCAGGTCAGCGACACAGCCTGGCGGCCTCCACCTAGTTTCCCCACCTTGGGCACAGGTGTGGGACTCAGGTTCCCCATCTGAAGCATGAGGTTGTTGGGATTGAGACACTTGAATCTGTCCCAGCAGCAGAAGTCTCCTTCCCTAAGTCTTTGGCAAAACAGGACTGTGAACCGGCAGGGGCTGGCCGGGAGCCGTGATCGGCATGAAGGTTCTGGAACGGCACTGGATTCGGTTGCATAAAGGCACAAAGCCGGGCAAGGCCAGCACGTCTCTGGAATGTTCCGGCGTGGGGGCAGACAGAGGGGCCGGGGTGGCTGCGCTCGCCCGTGTGGCCCAGCAGGGCCTGGCCGCCCGCTCCCCTTTCTCTCCCCCACTCTGGGTTCTTGTCTCCGACTTGGTAGCAGTTGGCTCTGGACCGGCCAGCTGTCTATGACGAGGAGCCGGGTACGGCCCCGTGGAGACGAAGGGAGAATGACAGGCGCTGGGTCCCAGCCAGGAAACTGGCCTTTTCAGCTTCATCTGAATTTGCCAGAAAGCGCTCCCCTTCTTACCCCAAGCTTCTCACTAAGACGCTGAAAACCTGATGCCCTAATGTAGTGGATTGCAATTATTCTAAATTAGGCAAACAAGCACATTTCAGAGTTTTTCCCCCATCTGTCTAACTTAAAGTTTCTGCTGCTTGTAATGAGTCCTTTCTTTAACACAGAAGCCTTGGGGACCAAGAGGACTTTGCTATTGAATCTCTGCTCTTCCATTGTCTGGAGCCGAGGCCTGTCCTGTCCCCTCCTGGGGCTGGGGCCTTAGCTTTGCAGGAAGATGCTGGCTGACTCTGACCCAGGCTGCTAGGCTGTGGGGTCCTGCTGTGTCTCCAAGGCGCTCTGGCCGGAAACTCCACGAGTCACATGGTGGGCAGGCTGGTGGAGGGAGGAGGCCTCTGTCTCCAAGGCCTGCTGTCTCTGCTCCTGAAGTCCTCACGCTGCAGGTTTCAGAGACGTTTCCAGGTGACGCGGCAGCTCACACACAGCTTGTTGTCCTCAAAGGGCAGCTTGGTGAGGGGCCCCCTCTTCTCTCCCGGGGGTCCGGGGCCAGGTCGCTTGCTCTAGGTCAATGCTGGGAGGTGGTGGGATAACCCCGGGGAGCCCTGGACCCCGTGATCAAGTTGACCCCTGAAGCCCACAGAAGCCCACACTTCTTGTCTTCTCTGCCCGAGGAGCTAGCAGTCCCTCCTTTCAGTCTGCTGGTGTAGAGATGGCTCTTGTGGGACCTGCGTGAGTCACAACCAGGGGAGAGGAGTAAAGCTGGCTGTGGGTGGGGGAGGAGCTGGGTCATATATGTATATATATACACACACACATGTTGTTGAGTCACTCAGCCATGACTCTTTGCCACAAGTCTGTGACCCTGTGGACTGTAGCCCACCAGGCTCCTCTGTCCATGGGGTTCTCCAGGCAGGAACACTGGTGTGGGTTGCCATGTCCTTCTCCAGGGGATCTTCCCAGTTCAGGGATCAAACTGGCATCTCCTGTGTCTCCGACACCGACAGGCAGATTCTTTACCACTGAGCCAGCAAGGAAGCCCGTATATTCTATCACACACACATATATAAGAAGCTATATATTTTACGATATATGATAACTTATAGGACACTTATTAAAAGGGTTTAGCTCATGTGGCTGTGGTGGCCAAGTCCCCCACACCAGCAGTCCGCAGGCTGAACACCCAGAAGAGCCAATGGCATAAGCTCCAGTCTAAAGGCTAAAGGTCCAAGACCCTGGACCAGCTGATGCTTCAGCTCGAGTCCAAAGGCTGTCCAGTGGGCCGGCAGTCAGGCAGGCATCAGTCTCTCTTATTTGGGGAGGCTCAGCCTTTTGCTTTGTTCAGGCCATCAGCTGGCTGGGTGAGGTCTGCCAGACTTGGGAGGGCAATCTGCTTTCCTGTTTACTGACATAAATGTCCCCTCAAGCCCTTACGGAGACCCCGGAGTCATGGCTGGTCATCTCTCTGGGTGCCCGTGGCCCGGCTGTGCTGACATGTACGGTTAACACTCACTGCTCCCACCTTACCCAGCCGGCCGGTCCCCTGGCTGCACCTCGGTCTGGAGCTGGGGAGGGGGTCAACGGTGGCGGACTCACGGCATGTCAGGCTGCAGCTGCACCTCGGTCTGGAGCTGGGGAGGGGGTCAGCGGTGGTGGACTCACGGCATGTCAGGCTGCAGCTGCACCTCGTCTGGAGCTGGGGAGGGGTCAGCGGTGGTGGACTCATGGCATGTCAGGCTGGAGTGGCCCAGGTGTGCGCAGATCTGTCCTGGGGACCGCATCCTGCCCGAGTACTCACCAGTGACCGCGAGAGGCGGCCCCGCCCGAGGGGCTCTGACCTACCACTCCCACTGCTGCCACAGGCTGGATTTCTTTCCAGAATCTCTGTTGAGATGCAAGAGCCTCAAAACTTGGAGGGTTTTTCTGTGTCTCAGAAGCTTAGGTTCCTCATTAGGCCAGGCCCTGCCAGTCCTAAGAGACAGAAATGAATCTGATTCTCCCAGAAAATCGAACATGTCCCGAGCCCCAGCCCAGGTGATTTGATTTCCTCCCAGCTCTGCGTCCCTTGATCTGTGTTACTTAGGAAGCAGCTCCTGACAATGTCCACGAGGAACTAATGCACAACATTTGGAGGGCTGTTGTTTAGAAATGAGATTTACCACGTGGGGAAGACTCTGTGAGCAGCCTTGCACACAGTTAAGCCCCATGAGCAGGTCTGGTCTTTGTTGGGGTGCTTAACACCTGTATCTGAAAGCACAGATTTAGCGACATTTCATACACACACGTGCGCACACTCACAGCAGACTCGGCGGCTTGTTCTCAGAGGGTGTCTAAGCTGCATTTTAAATATTTACCCTACATTGTGCAAACGATAGATTGAGTGTAACCAGCGACACACTGGCCTCTGTCTTTCCTTTTGAAACAAAGCTGTCATTCTTGAGAAGCTGCTGCGGGTAGAATCCTCACTCCTGAGGGGGGCTGAAAGACGCGATCGCAGACAAGGAGGGGTCTCCGGGGTCCCCGAAAGCTGCCACAAAGCTCAGGTACTCAGCACCTTAGGCTGGAAAAACAGCTACGCTCTGGGCAGAGCCCACCAACCTGGAAACAGAAACAGGAGTATCGACCTTCGTGATGAACAAGCTTGCTTCCCTGTTGCATTTTCATGGAAACTGCCTATTCTGCTCTTGCTTCTTGAGACAGCAAGAAGACCATCCATCCGCCAACACTGACCCCAGCTGCCCAGAGGGACCAGGTTGTCCTGGGAGGCCCAAGCCCATGATGTGTTCTTCCTGCCCTGGGCCGATTTCTGGGGTGTAAACCTTCTGGGTGGCTGATTTCCAGTCGTCGAGGTGAGGCGCTCACCGCGGACGGGGGAAGGGTTGGGGTTTCCCATGTCTGCTGGTGGTGGGGACCGCGCCAGCAAGCCGCTGCCCCTCTGGCTCTGGAAAGGCAGACCTCGCTTCTCCCAGGAGAAGCCCGTCACCTGGCCACCTGAAGTCTGAGAGGGCTTCCGTGTGTGTGTGTGTGTGACACGCAGAGGGACAGAGAGAGGAAGGGAGTCTGCTTGTGAGGGGCTGGGTGGGCCGCCCTGGGGAGTGAAGCAGAGGGCTTCATGTCCACGCCTGTCCTGCCCCATGAGTGGCCCGTCCCAGGGCACCCGTCTGCACAGACCAGCTTACACAGGCTGGGCAGCACGTGGTGGCCATCATTCCCAGGGGGATGCCGCCTGCAGGCTGGACCCAGACCCCTTAGCTGTTGTGTGGGAAGGGGCTTCTGTGTTCTCTTTGTCAGTCCATGGGGAGACCAGCAGCTCCCCAGCCTCCCCCTGGAACATGATGCGTCTCCAAGCCGAGGTTGCTGGCATCACTGGGAGCTAGGAGACAGCCACGGAAGGAACCAGCCCTGACAACATCTTGGGCTCAAGCTCTGGCCTTGAGAACCGTGAGTCAATAGCTTCCCGTTGTTCTAAGCCCCCCACTTGTGGCCACTGGTTACAGCCCTAGGAGATGAAGGCAGGTTCCGACACAGAATCCACCCCTGAGGGCCTTGGGCATCCGTTCCCGGCCCCATGGAGCGCAGTGCGGCCCCCCGGGGGTGCTGTGATGGTGACCAGCGGTGACATTGGCACAGGGCCTGGGGTGGCGTCTGGCCCAGCCGTGTGTGCACAGGCAGGGAGGCAGCACCTCCAGGTCCCAGAGCCCAGGAGCCCCAGGAGGGGCTGGGTGGGTGGCCTGAAGGCCCTGAAGGGAAGCTACCAGGAGCAGAGAGACCCGTGACTCCCAGAAAAGAAGGCAGCTTGGGACAACTGCGGCTTCTTGAAGGAGACAGGGGATTCCGGGCGGGCTCCCCGGCGCTGATTCCTGGTCTGCTGCCCTCGTCCCTGCTCAGCCTGAGAGTTCAGAGTGGGATGGAGAGAGGGGAAGGAGGAGGCTCCTCTCCTCCGGCCTTGGTCTCTGCCAGCAGGGAGGTGAGCCGGCATCAGGCTGAGCCCGCAGGCCCATGACTATGGGGAGATGAGCTGGCTCAGACAGGGCTGCACGCAGGAGGGCGGCAGGGTCTGCCCTGATGGCCCACCTCACCCCCAGCCCAGCCTCAGGCTCTGCGAGGACCCTGCTGGTCTGCCCCGAAGGCCCACCTCACTCCCAGCCTAGCCCCAGGCTTCGGGAGGACCCTCCTGGCCTGCCGCTCAGGACCGCAGCAACCCCGCTGGATCCGGCTTTTTTCCCGCCCCTCGACACACGGAGATGCTCTTCAGGATGGGTCTGATCGAAACTCTCAGGACCTGTCACAGAGACAAGGGGATCCTGGGCCAGACCCGCGTGGACGGCTGGCCGGGATGTGCCACACGCCCGGCAGGCTCCCCACCGCCGCCCCCCACACGCCCTGCCTTTATAATTTCCAGTTGCCAGCGACTGACACAATGACACTGGGTAATCTGGTCATTTTCTCCAAACTTCAAACCCGCGTCTTTATCAGCAGGTGCTAAATTGCCCCTCCAGCTGCTGAATGTAACAATTAACTCCATTAACATCGCAACAGCTGTAATTTTTGAGGAAATGAAAAACATTAATAACTGCTACCAAAAGCTAAAAAACAGCCAAACAGAAAACACAGCACCCCCCAGGGTGGAAACTGCCAGCACGGGAGAAAAGGGTCCTGGGGTTCAGACAGGCCTGCAGACCCCTGGGGGGCGGGGAGGGGCTCGCCCCACCTGCAGGGCGGTGACTCCCCACCCCCGACCCCAAGGGAGGGGGTGCAGAGCCAGGGATCAGGACAAGTCCTTCCAGAGGACTTCAGGCTCCCAGGACGCGAGCCGGGTCTGAGAAACGGAAGTGGACACTATGAGAGGAAGCCCCCTGGGCGGCGTCCTAACCCGCTGGGGACAGAGTCGCGTGCGGGGCAGAGCGCCAGCAGTTCTGTCTGACCCTTCCTGTGTGCACCACGGGCATACGTGTGTGTGCAAGTACACGTGTGCCACCCTGCGTGCATGTGCATACGCACACACGCCCTGTGTGTGCACCCAGGCTCACATGTCCACGTGACACACGTGTGTACAGACATGTACTCACACATGTGCAGGTAGCCCGAGAGCCCCCCACGCACACACACATGCCATCACGTGATGCGCACACGCATCCTCGTGTGGGGCACACAGCTTACTGCCCTTGGACTCAGCCACTGAGGCGCTAACCCTGGACTCTGCACTGTGGCGAGGACCCGTAGGAACACACACGTACTGCACGCTCACACACTCACACCCGGGGTATGACAGCACGCTCAGCCACCAGGCCCCAGAGGAACGCCCTCATCCTGGGAGCAGAAGGGGCCATGTCCTGCATGTGGTCTACATGCTGCTGACGGTGGGGTGGGCAGACACGCGGGCCAGGAGGGTCAGGTGGTGAAAGTGCTTCAGCAAAAGAAGACAAATTAAAGGGGCCAAGCTTCCTTCTCGGACAGTGTGAGTGCAGGTGGTTCCTGCACAACAAAATTTCATTTCCAAGTAGTGGCTTAACTGCCAGAAAATTAAATAATAATCAACTCTGTGGAAATAACTCTGATGTAAAATTTCAATACTTATTATAGGTTACATCTGCCATTCATTTTAATAAATCATTTTAAATTTAGACTGCATCCTTGAAAAATGCATGTGGCTTTACCTTCAATTTATATATTTGCTTAAAATGTTGGATGAAACACTCACACGTGTGCATATGTCCGTGTGTGTTCGTTAACAGGCACATGAGCACGCATGACATATACAGACACATGCACACGTGCTCACGGGCATGGCACAGAGGCACGCGGGCCACCCCTGCACTGGACGACTGGTCTGG
>SJXQ01004162.1:70724-87642 GCA_006408695.1 Aepyceros melampus | reverse complement strand
GGCAGGGCAGGGGTGGGGCGAAGGCGGGGCGGGTGGTGGAGCTCGGGTGGGAACTCAAAAGCACCTGCCAGCAGCGATGCTTCCAAGCAATCAGGGGTGGCTGGGAAGCGAGGGCAGGGGGCCCAGGACGGGGCTGTGCTGTGGCGACGCCCCTCCATTCAGAACCCTTGGGCGCTTGGGTGGAGACGTGGGTGCCGCATGGGGTGGGGGGACCAGCCCTGCAGAGGAGGAGCCTGCACCCGCCCTCTTTGGATTTCTCTGTGGGGCTCGTGCTCCAGGTCATGGCCAAAGGTCAGCCGTCGCCCGCCTGGCTTCCTGCTCCTCCTGGAGAGGCAGATGTTCTCCAAGAATAAACTCGCATTCCAGGCTTCATGCGGAATCTCCCGATCATGGTGCTTAGAAGAGCAGTATCACGTCGGGGCTAAATCAGTCCACTTCTAAATTAACATTTTTCGGGAAAAAAGAATCTTGCCTCGCGCCAACTCGCAGATTCCATAAGCTTCTGTTTAATCGTATACTAAATTTAAAGAGGATTTAATTAGCAAATCATTTCTTTATTTACATTGTGTTTCTCTTGAAATGAGATTTGAAACGAATTCTATTTTTGTTCCAGGGCATGGTGTTAAGTATGATTCCGAGCAGTGATAACGGGGAAACCATGCTGTGTGGCACCTCTCTTCCAGGGACATGTGTGTGTGTGTGTGTGCATGAGAAACTGTTTTCTTTCCGAAACGGAATCGCAGAGGCCCTTGCCCAGCCTCACCTGTGCCTGCTTCTCTGTGCTCCGACCTCTGCCCGGCTCTCCCTCGTCTGCACCCCCAGCCCCCACCAGGACACTTCCTGGTTCCCTGAAGGAAGCTCACTGCAGCGCCCCTGGCCCCAGCCATCAAGGCATCGCCTGGGCGGAGAGTGGGCGGGGCCTCTCTCTGGTCTCCCAGGCGCCGTGGGTATTTGTCCCCTTGGCCAACCAACCACGGGGGTCCATCTCACTCTCTGGCCATCTCTCTGTGAGGGCTCTTCCCGGGGCCAGTGTGATTGGGCCTTGAGTTTCTCAGCACCTCTGGGAGCCAGACGTCAGGAACCCAGCCCCTGATTTCAGCTGGGGGTCTTCATCTGCCACACTCCCTGCAGGAGTGGACAAGTGCAGCGTGTTTCTGTGTGTCCCTGAGGGTGTGAGCGTACATGTGTGGGCGTGTGTGCTGCACACACACATGCCCGTGTCCAGTGGGGCCCAGCCCTGAGAGCAGCTGAGCGGCTCCTTGCTTTGGCTGACCTATCCCTGGGTCTGCAGACATCCCTTTCCTCCTTGTTTTAATGTTTTCCATGCTGGGGACCACCTTCCTCTCTGGGCAGCTTCCCAGGGAGGGTGCAGGGGAGCAGAGCTTGTCCTGGACATTGAGGCCAGAGGTCTCATAGCTCTCTGACGTGCTGTTCATTTGTTCCCCAAGCTTTTTTCAGTGTTTCATTTTGGTCGGTTCCTATTGCTGTGTTTCAAGCTCACTGATCTGTTCCTCTGCAGTGTCTAATCTGCTGTTAACCCCATCCAGAGTATATTTCGTCTTCGCTATTGTGATTTGTTTTAATCTCTAAAAGTTGACTGGTTATTCCTTTAGTTGTTATCTTTCCTCGAGCTTGTTGAGCAGTTGTAATAACTCTATTGTTGTCCCCAGCTATTAGTAGCTAATTGGATTATTTGTGCCATTTTCTGGATTGGTCTCAGATGATTTTTCTCCTCACTATGGGTCACATTTTCCTGCTTCTTTGTGTGTCTGGTAGTTTCTGATTGGATGCTGGACACTGTGACTCTCGCCTTTTGGGTGCTGGGTGTGTTTGTATTCCGAGGGACATTCCTGGCCTAGCGGAGGGCCGCGGTGGGGTTTCCTGGCAGCACTTTGAGCTTTCGTGTCTTGTTGGCGGACTTGGGCAGGCGGGACTTGAGCAGTGCTCAGCGCATTGTTGCCTCAGTCCTGAGACAGCGCTGTCTGAGCGTGCACCCGACGCTCCGTGGATGGTGAGGGTTCCTCGCCGTCGACGGGGATGGGCGCTCCCGCCCACGAGTGGGTGTCATGCACTCTGCCCTCTAATCCTTCCAGATGGCTCTTGCTCCAATTTTGGGCAGTTCCCTCACACGAATGCACTTACAGGTCTTCACCTGAATACCCGAGGGGCCTCTGAAGACCTCCAGAGTCGTCTGCCCTCTAGATGCCCCTCCAGTGCTCTGACGTGAGCCTGGAGGCTTATTCCTGCCTGGCCCTCAGGATCTAAATCGAGGGCATCCACCAGGCGGTGACTGTGTCTCCCCGACTCTGTGCCCAAGCCAACCACAGGCCTCTCATCACTCGTCCCCCATCCCATGATCACTGTCCTTTTTGCCTGATGTCCAGGGTCTTGAGATCTGTGGTTGCTATGGTTTACCTGTTTGTTTTTTAGTTGCTTCAGGACAGAAGCTGAAGTCCCACTTGGGCTTATCCTGAAGGCCACAGAAGTCGCAGAGGGGAGTGGTCCAAGCCTTCCTCCCAAGGCTGTACTGCCAGACGCACACAGGACGTATTCTTCCCCCGGAGAGCAGAGCCGGGGTTGGGATGTCCTGCCCAGATGGGCGTCTTCCCGGCTGGGTTCAGTGGGGACCGGTACTTGAGGGGTGGGTGTTCGGGCCTCAGCACGCGAATCGGGGGCACACAGGCTCGGTCTCCTTCTCCTGTGAGCCCTGACGGGGTCGAGGGGCTGCCCGGGGAGAAGGATCCTGGGGCTTCTCAGACCTTCAGGGGAAGAGCCTGCTGTGGAGGCGGGGGTGGCGGGCTGTGCTGAGTAGGGAGCCACACGGCACCCTCCTGCTGGAGAGCTTCGGCGCCTCTAGGTGCCTGTTGGTGACCAGGGATAAGCATGTAGTAGCCCCTGAGGCCATGTGCTCCTTGGGTCCCCTGAAGGCACAGGGATGGAGCTTGGCCTGCCGGATGCATGCTGAGGCTGACCCCAGGGGTAGGGGAGAAGCTGGAACAGGCAGGCGTGGGGCCAAGCTGTGATGGAAGCGGGACAGCCTCAGGAGCCCGCTGGGGGTTGTGAGGAGAACGGCTGGGCTGGGACAGCCCAGGCACCAGGTCCTTACCCTCCACTGGTGGGTACTGGTGGTCCCAGGAAGGCCAGGCGCCGGGGAGAAGGTCACTGCAGCTGAGGCCACCCTGGAGTGGCTGGCAGTGGATAGTGATGTGCCTTGCAGCTCTGCCTTAGACGGGCACCTGGGCAGCACACACAGGGCCATTGCAGAGGGTGGAGAGAGTTCTGCCCACGGAAGTGAGGTGCGGGGCTGTTGAACCAGTGCAGGGATGCGTGGCGGTGATGTGTGACATGAGCTTCTGCGAGGGATGGACTGGGACTGGTTTGGGCCAGGAGGTCCTCAGCGAGGGGGAGTCCCCACAAAATCCCCATGGGGGGTCAGAGGTTCTGGAGGAGATGGGCTTTGGGATCTAGGAAGACACGGTGCATTGGTTCCGGGAGGACGATGGAGCTGAGGCCAGTGCCGCCGCCCTGAAGGCTCACAGCCCCTCCCTGCCACCCTCATCTCCTCCCCTCGGCACTCAGGGTTTATGCAGACCCAGCCCCTGCAGGAGCAGTGGGAGCCGAGCACGACTGCCAGCCCCAGTGTCTGCACGCCTGCGTCTCCATGTCTAAGTCTTCTCCAATAACCCTGCATTAAGGGGCTATGTCCCATCACTTCTCGGCAAAGAGAAGGGGAAAACGTGGAAGCAGGGGATGAGATGGTTGGATGGCATCACCAATTCCACGGACATGAGTTTGAGCAAACTCTGGGAGATAATTGAGGACAGGGAAGCCTGGCATGCTGCAATGGGGTCACAAAGAGCCAGACATGACTTGGCAACTGAAGAAAGGATTATATCAGTCCAAGTCTCTCTCGAGAAAGAGAACCAACAGCACACGCACACATGCACACACGCACACACGCACACACGCACACACACATGCACGTGCACACACACACGCACAAGCGCATGTGCGTACGCGCGCACACACACATGCACGTGAACACACGCATGCACACACTGCACACACGGGCACACACATACATGCACTGCACACACACGTGCACACATGTACGCGTGCACACGTATGCACACACACACACAGGTCTGAAACCTTCATGCATGTTGACTGTTGTTGTTCAGATGCTCAGTCATGTGCAACTCTGTGAGCCCATGGACTGCAGCGCGCCAGGCTTCCCTGTCCTTCACCATCGCCCAGAATTTACTCAGGTTCATGTCGTTTGAGTCGGTGATGCTATCCAACCGTCTCATCCTCTGCCGCCCTGCATGTTGATGCAGCAGACTTAAGGCAGAATTACTTCTCTCAGGACCTCAGCATTTTCCGTGTGACCACACGTCTGGGCACCGTGACCTGGCCAAGCCGATGCACGGGATCCTCCATCACAGGGGTGGTTGAGTTTGGACAGTCACCCTGCCCTTTGGAAGGGCAGAGTTTCCCCAGGAGGCTGGAGAGGGTGTGTGTGTGTGTGTGTGTGTGTGTGTGTTGGGGGCCTGCAGGAAGATAGGGTTACCAGCCAAGGGGATGTCTGTACGCTGGTGTTCCTAGGCCCTTGGGGAAGGGTTTACCGACCCCCTTCCCTGAAGTGTGCCCTTGGTGTCTGGGGCGCAAACGTCCTGCTTCCAGGCTGGCTGGACCCTGGGGGACCCCTGGCAGGCAGGCTGCCTCCTTGCCTTCCCACCCCAGGATGCTGGGCCCCGGTGGCACCAGCCCCATCATTGAGAGGGCAGAGCAGGAAGCAGCTGATTCTGGAAACTTCCTCTTGACTCTTCTTCATGGCCCAGAGCCAAGTGCCCTGCCTCCACCCATCCTGTTCTGCTGACTCTGGGCTCGGGCAGGGGAAGCGGGGTGCCAGCCCCGTCATCCTAGTCCCGAGAACCTTGTGAAGCGCAGGACTCCCGATTCACATTCAGGGCAGTGGGTGGATGCCTTGGAACCTGAGAACCTGTTACTGCAGCTCTTAAAACTGCTGCAGATTAATGAAATTCCCTCCATCCCTCCACCTTTGGAATGAAGCTCCCAGGGCTGGATGGACTCGCCGGCTTCCAGGCGACTGGCTGGTCCTAGTACTGAGGCTGCTGGGGGTCTGGTGAGAGGTGGCAACACCCTCCGTGGGGCTGCTGCCACGTGGAGCACCTGTCCCGGGCTCCCAGCCCTGGAACTCTGTCCTCATCTAAGGGTTTGGGANCCCTCCTCGCCCTGGGATGCTCACTGGCCTGGGAGCAGTTTCTTTGCCCAGCACAAGGCAGAGGGAGACACCCCGAGGCGCGGGGTCAGAGCCCACCAATAGTGAGTCTGGAGGATGCGTCCCCCACCACCCCTAGGCCACGGAGCTGGCTCTTCTGAGCAGCTTCTCCCTGTGACCGCTGGGAGAGCAGGGGGACGTGAGTGTCCTGCGGAGGACCAGCTCCTTTCGCATCTGGCTTCAAGTGCTGCCTGGGGTGGGGGGTGGGATTCTCGGAACCCCTGTGCTAAGTCATTTCAATCATGTCCAACTCTTTGCGACCCCATAGACTGTAGCCCACTAGGCTTCTCTGTCCTTGGGGATTCTCCAGGCCAGAATACTGGAGTGGGCTGCCACGCCCTCCTCCAGGGGATCTTCCCAACCCAGGGGTCGAATCCGAGGCTGGCAGGCGGGTTCTTTACCACTGCGCCACCTGGGAAGCCCATTTCAGTTGCTGCTGCTCTTATCCATTCTCAGGTGCCCAGTTACCTGCTGAGGGGTGTCTGATGGTCCTCAGCTTACCCCTGAGCTGACCTTGCCGACGCATGCAGCCTGGAGGCAGAGGCGGCTGGCTCCTGGCTGGCCATGCCCCCGACCCAGAAGGTGAAAATCAGAAAGCACCAAGAATGGGCTCGTGTGGTCCAAAAACCACAGGCCCCCCTCTTCCCTGCCGGGCTTCCATTTGTAACCATCTGCAAAAATCCTCAGAAGACAGTGTCGGGGGTTTATGTCTTGCTGCCCAGGATCTGACATCTTCTAAGGGAATAATCAGGGCCCATCTGGGTGGGAGGAGGGACCGCCCGCCTTGTTGTCAAGAGGAAAGGTCTGCGGTGGTTTTATTTAAGATGCTGCTCCCTGTAGCCCCCGGAGATGGGCTCTCGTCTGTGTTATGCTAAATCTTTAATAGCTTTTGACTGTGATATATGCTGGGAGGATTCTTATCAGGCTGGGCCTCAGGTCCTTCTTTCTCCTCTCAGGGGAGAAGGCAGAAAGAATGATTCGCTGGCTTTTACGTGCAGAGATGGGCTTGCCGGTGCTGGAGGTGGAGGCCAGGAGGCGGACTGGCGCAGCTCAGAGAGGCTGAGTCTCCTGCAGGGGCAGCACACTCCAGAGTCCAGTCATGACACCATGTCTGGGCTCCAGACCCCAGACCCACTGCTGAGAGGTGGACCAGCCGCCTGGAAAGGCCCAGAGGTGCCGCTCAGGCTGCAGGAAGGTTCTGCATCCTTCTGGAATGATCCTGAAAGAAGTGAGGAGCAAGGGGACAAGGGAAAAAAATGAGCCTGTGGATGGGGGCCCCCCTCGACATTCAGGCTCACCTCCCACCAGCTCCTGCTTGTGCACCCTGAACCTCGAGGTTAGGGCCAGGGGTGTCAGAGGAAGCTTCCAGGCCATCTGACTGAATTCTGGAGGGAGAACCCGGGCTGGAGTGGGCATCGCTGCTGCGGGGCAGTGGCCTCGCGGGTCCCACCCTTCAAGCTGGACGCTCATGCCTGAGGATGGAAGTCCTGCTCTTCCTCCCTCGTCACTGGGGGCGCCATGGCCAGGCCTCCTCCCTCATTGTCACCGCACACGCACACCCCCCATCTGAATGGTTTCCTGCCTGCTCCCTGCCCCAGGGGTCACTGTGCCCTTTGCAAGTCCAGAGTCACCTGGGCCAGACACTTTGTCCTGTGTCAAAGGGGAACAGAGACCTCCAAATTCCAGGGCTCGATTCCCTGTCTTCAAGCACAGAGGCCGGGGGGTCAGGGAGCTGGGGATGAGGGGAAGGGGCCCCCAGCCAGCCACCCCGCACCGGCGCTGCCTCTGTGGCCCGCGGCCGCGGCTGGGGCTGGCTCTGCGAGGGAGAGTGTCCCTGAGTCTGTGTGTCCCGGGGCCTCCGCCTCCGAGCACTGCAGGCCTGGCTGGCTCCTGGTGGTCCCGTGACAGGGTGCCCCTCAGGCAGATTTGGTCTGCTGTTTAAAATGGTATGTATGGTGTGGCTTCCCAGGTGGCTCTGTGATGAAGAGCCCGCTTGCCAGTGCAGGAGAGCAGGAGATACGGGTTCCATCCCTGGCTGGAAAAGGTCCCCTGGGGGAGGAAGCGGCAACCCACTCTTGAGCTTCCCGGTAGCTCAGTTGGTAAGGAAAATGCCTGCAGTGCAGGGGACCCTGGTTCAATTCCTGGGTTGAGAAGATCTGCTGCAGAAGGGAGAGGCTACCCACTCCAGTATTCTAGGGCTTCCCTTGTGACTCAGCTGGTAAAAAATCTGCCTGCAATGCGGGAGACCTGGGTTTGATCCCTGGGTCAGGAAGATCCCCTGGAGAAGGGAAAGTCTACCCACTCCAGTATTCTGGCCTGGAGAATTCCCTGACTGTATGGTCCACAGGATCGCAAAGAGTCAGACACAGCTGAGTGACTTTCACTTTCTTTTCACTGCTCTGCAGTCCTCTTGCCTGGAGAATCCCATGGACAGAGGAGCCTGGCGGGCTGCAGTCCGTGTGGTCAGAGAGAGTCAGACACAGCTGAGCGCTCCTGCAAGGGGCCCAACACGGCACTCTGATATGTCCACACGCTGTGAAATCACCGCCCGGTCACGCTAATGACCTCGTCCACCTCCCCACGTGGTTACCTTGTGTGTGTGGTGACACAGCGAGGTCTAGTCTCGGGAGGTTTCCAGTACTCGGGGCTGTGTTATAACTGGGTCACCACTCCGCAGCTGGATCTCTAGGACTTATTCACGCGGGTCACAGAAGGTTGGTGCCTTTGTCCGTGCACGGCTGGCGTGAACGTAACGAGTGCAGCCACTGTGGAAGGCAGGATGGAAAGACGGTGAAAACCAGAGGTGCCATACCATCCGGCTGTCCCAGTTTGGGGTATTTATCAGAGAGAAGCGAAATCATTTTTGAAGGCTCATTTTTGAATCAGTTTTGAAGAGACGTCTACACCTACACTCACTGTAGAATTATTCACAAGAGCCAGGATGTAGACACTGCCGGGGGCTGTCGGTGGGCTCCGGGATGAGGAGGTGCTGTGCACTCACGATGGAATATCGTTCAGCCTTAAACAAGACGAGGCGGGAAGTCCTGCTGTTTTCAACATCATGGATAAACTTGGGGGACGTTGTGCTGAGTGAGATAAGTGAAAGTCCTCAGTCGTGTCTGACTATGGCTTATAGAGTCCACGAAATTCTCCAGGCCAGAACACTGGAGTGGGTGGCCTTTCTCTTCTCCAGGGAATCCTCCCAACCCAGGGATCGAACTCAGGCCTCCCGCATTGCAGGTGGGTTCTTTACCAGCTGAGCCACCAGGGAAGCCCAAGAATACTGGAGCGGGTAGCCTTTCTCTTCTCCAGTGGATCTTCCCGACCCAGGAATGAGACCAGGGTCTCCTGCACTGCAGGTGGATTCTCTACCAGCTGAGCCACCAGGGAAGCCCAAGTGAGGTAAGCCAGACGCGGAGAGAAATCCTGCACGACCTCACTCACGTGTGGAATCTAAAACACACTGAGCTCAGAACCGGAGGGTAGCACGGTGGGTGCCGGAGGCAGGGAGGTGGGGGACGGGGAAGCGGGGAGAAGCCGACCTGCTTTTAGCAATCTGGAGTTCGTAAGCTGCTTTAGGTCATTTTGTGAATGAACCCGGGGGAGCCGTGCCAGCCAAGCGTCAGGCGAGAAGGAGAAGCGCCCGAGAGCTCACCTGAGTCCAGCAGACTCGGCTGCCCCTCCCCTGCAATGTGGCCTCAGGGGCTGGAGGGCTCGGAGGGGTGTGAAGCCCCCGTGGGAGCCCCTCTGGGTGGGTGGCCCCCTGGGAGGCGGCGGAGCTGCTGGAGCCTGGAGAGACCGTCCTGTGGGCTGAGCCCAGGGCTCTGGTGCCCCGCTCTGTCGGGGGCCCCCGAGGAGGGCCACCCTGTGGGGAGGGGGTGCCGACAGTGAGGGACAGCACCGGGAAGTCAGGGACGTCCGTGAGCAGGCCACCTGCATGGGCCCGGGGTCAGCCCCGGGCACTCTGGACACTGGGATCTGCCTACCCTCCGAGGGTCTAGCCAGGCCCCCGACTCAGCCCTCAGGCTGCCTCCCCTGGGCGGGGGTGCTGTGTGTGCGGGGCCCACCCAAGCGCTGCGGCGGGGGTCAGAGCTCTCAGGGACGGGGGCACGTGGGCCAGGCCCACACGGTCTGAGGGTCGCCTGCACCACTCTTCCGGAGTCTCTGCGCTGGACGGAGCCCATCCCTTCCCTCTGCTCCTGGCTCCCCAGGGCCCTGCCTGGGGTCCCGTGCCCCTCGCGGCGCCTTGCATGTTGGACCGTGAGCCCCTAGAGCAGGGCTGCGACCTCCCCTCTTCCCAAGTCAGGGGGAGCCCTCGCGCCGACAGCTGGCTCACCTCACAGAACACGCCCCCCCCCACTCAGAAGTCATCTGGGCCCTCACTGAGGGTCATCGCCTGCGAGCTGGGGGACGCAGGCCTCAAGGTGAGCACCCGGCGGGCTCCCAACTCCCATCACTCAGCACCCCAGAGCTCAGAAGACAGAGCCGGGGGGTGACCCCAGAATGGGCTGCCCCTAAGTGGAGGAAGACAAGCCGGAAGGGGCGCTTTAACGCACTATTTTCTGCCCAGTGAAGCAGAAAAGCACTCTGGTTCCCACGTCTTAGGGGCTCAGAACTCTAGTCTGCCAGCCTCAAGAGGAAAGACACAGCCTCTGTGATTCTCAGCGGGGGTTCCTCAGCCCCCCACGGCCCGAGGCCCCTTGTGTCGCTGCCCAGGCTCTGAGGAGGCTCTGAGGCAGCGTGAATGGGCAGGCGAGGTGGCCCCTTAAGAAGGGCAGCACGCCATTCTCTCACTGCGGGACTTATCAGTGCTTCTGAGGAGTTAATTCGCCCTGGGATTCTCCCAGAAGGGGTGGCGCTTGTAGGTTTCAGGAAGTAATTTCTCCACGGAAACATCGTCAGGAAGCGCTTTGTGGCCTGTGTTCTGTGGGACCCAGTTTGGGAAAAGCTGCCCTACTGGCTGGTCTGCAAACAGCTGCTGAGACAGAGAAGGGGGTCCAAGCAGGACAAGGCGCATGAACAGGAACAGGGCTTCCGGGGGTCCTGGGCTGCAGCCCCTCATCTTGTGGGCTCCCCCCGTCCTGTTTGCCCCCACTCTTCACTCCCTGCCTCAGGCTTGCATTTAACACCTTCCCCTTCTTCCCTAGTGACCCGAATCTTCCTAAAATCATCGCCCTCCACCCCCTTCTCCGATGGACACCCAGAGACCAGAGCCCCCAGCACACTGCTCAGGGTGCTGGGCACATCTGGCGCTTTGTAGTCGTGGGATCGTGTGAATGTCTGCACTCTGCCTGCCCCTCCTGCTGGGCTGTCAGCAGGGCCCTCAGTGTCACTGACTATGCACCTGGCAGGCTGGCGGGCCGGCTCTGAGGTGGGCAGAGTGCAGAGCTGTACCTGGGGCCATCCATGCGCCAGGCCCACGGTCCAGACCCGGCCACCCTCCAGGGCTCAGCGCACCAGGTGAGCAGTGTGGACCCCCCAGGGGACACCAGGGAGGGGGGCGGCAGCAGACAGGGCTGAGACGGGGGTGGGCACGCACCAGAACCCTGGCTGTGCCCGCTGCCCACCCGCATGCCAGCCTGGGGCCACAGGCAGTGTCATTCTGCCCATCCTGGAGCTCAGAGAGGCCATGCCACCCTCAGCCCCCGGCTCTGGCACCCTTGCGGCTCACCTTAGCCTGGGTGGCTGGGTGTGCGTGTGGGAACTGGCCCCTTGGCAATTCCTCGGTGGGAGGAACAGGGTCCTGGGAAAGGCCAGAAGCTCCCTCTTTGCTCATGGCTGCCTGCTGACCTCTGCCCAGCTCCTGCAGCGATGAGTAAGTAAATCATCTTGTCGTGGTGATTTAAGCTGTACACAAGCAGAATGGAAAACTCTGGTTGATGTGTTTGACCGGGAGGGTCTCCTCAGAGGTGACCCAGACCGTCAGGGAAGGTGGGCCAGGAGGCACCAGGTGTGGTGGCCAGGGGGACACCCCCCTCCGCACCATTCATCCCTCAAGGGCCTGCAAAGCAGTGGCTTTGAGCCTCAGCTCACCCCGGTGGCCAGGCGCCGCGACCCTGCCTCTCCTTGTCCTCGCCGCCCCGGCCACGGGAGCGGGACCTGCTGTCCCCAGGGTGCTGGCCTCGGGTAGGCGGCTGTGAGCTGTGCCATGCCAACCGCCCCAAGCCCCTGGGCTGAGACGGGAGCCGCGTGTCGGCTGGTGTCGGCCCTGGGGGGCTTGCTCCCTCTGTCTCTCTGTTCTCACCTTGGGGACCTGATTCCAAGGCAGGCTGCTGGGGGTGGGGTGCGTGTGAGGGCAAGGTGGCTGCCAGGGGGCCCGGCCAGGCCAGTGTGGCCTCACCCCATCCTCCCGCTCCTGGTTGCTGTAACCTGAAGGTGTGGGAGCCATCTGGCCTCCGGGAGCTCACGTGTGCCAGGGGCATGGGCTTCAGTCTCAGGTGCCCCGTTGCTCCTTGACCCTGGGGAGGCGGCTCCGTGTCAGTGGAGCTGTCTCCTCCCCATAAGCTGGAGAAGCCAGTGAGGGTGCTTGGGCAGAGGAACTGGCACAGACCTGGTGGGCAGGAGGGGCTGGTAAACGCTGCTTCTGTGAAAGTAGGTGAACCCCACCCAGGAAGTCCTCCAGAGGCCTCTGGAGCCCTTCCTCCCTGCTGTTCAGACTGCCCTGCGCGCTCAGTAGGTGGCAAAGGGGCCAGCCAGCCCTCCAGGATGATGAGCACTGGGGTGGAGTCCTGTTTCTAAGACCCCAGATGGGGCTCAGGTGCAGCCCGTCCCGGTGGACGTGGTGCAGACCCATCTGGGGAGACGCGAGAGGGACGGGGCGGGGGTGCTGCTGGCGCAGCGCCTTGGGAAGCAGAGTCCTCTGAAAACAGACAGGGGCCCTTGCCTCCCGCCCGGGGGGGGCCTGCCCCAGGCAGCCCACTCGTGTTGCCAGCAAGGTGTCCTCAGCCTCCCATCCTCCTAAACCCAGCAGAGCACGTGCTCCCTGGAAACCACTCCAGGAAGAGCTAGAGAGGGTGGAGCAGGGGACGGGATGGGCCCTCAGACTGGTGCCCACCTACAACCTCAGACGTGACCTGACTTGCAAGTAAGTTCTTTGCAAACATAATTATTAATGGTTAAGGGTCTTGGATAAATTGTTTTAGGTTTAGGTGGTCTTAAAACCAAGGACCAGTGTCCTTATAGGAGGAGGAGGGGACCAGAGGAGAGGGGCTGTGTGAAGACGGAGGAAATGACTGGGGGGATGTGGCCACAGCCAAGGAACCACCAGCAGCTGGAAGAGGCAGGAAGGACCCTCCCTTGAAGCCTTAGGAGAGAGAATGAATGCTGGACTGGACTCCAGGAAGGTGAGAGAATAACCTCCTGGTGTTTCAAGGTGTCCAGTTGGTGGTGACCTGTTACCATCGCCCCAGGACACTCAGAGGGGAGTCCGCATAGAGGGTGAGGGGGGCAGAGAGGAAGAAGCCAGGCCAGGGCAGACAGGATGGTGCAGTTGTAAATGTGGATCCCATTCGACAGAGGCACCCGCTGATACGGGGCAGAGAGGAGGGCCCCTCTGCAGAGCCGGAAAGCTCAAGGCCGGACCACTGCTGGGAGTGCAAACTACCCAGGGAGATAAACCCAAGAGAGGACTAAAAGACATCAGTGCTAAAGAGGAGAGCAACAGAGTGGAAGATCCACCTGGGGATGCCCTCAGAGGTGTAAGCAAAGGTCGACGGGGAGGAAGAGGAGGTGCCAGCTCTGGGCAGAGCGAGGGGGACCAGGGAGGAGCCGCTCTCTGCTCATCAAGACACAGCCCCGCGGCATCCTGGCTGAGAGGGAGGGACGACCGGACTCCGTTCCAGCACTGCTGGCTGTGTGGCCTCAGGCAGGTCACTTGTCCTCTCTCTGCCTAGACTCTCATCTGTAAAGGGATAAAAGTAACTGTCCTTCAGGCTTGTTGCGAGGCGTAAATAAAATACATGCCTAAGAAGCTCAGAACAGTTCCTGATGAGTGGAAACAGTCAGTGTCAGCTCTTTGTGATGGAAACAGAAGCAGAAGTCAAAGATACGCTAGAAGAAAATCCCCAGGCTGCAGAAAGACCTGCGCGGATATCTGAAAGGCACATCCCCGGTGGAACAGAAACACGTGGAAACATGAAAGTGACTCTGGCTATGTCTACCTTATGCAATACCACAGAGCTGTAAAGAGAAAGCTAAGCGCTCATACTGCCCTGGGAGAACCTACGAAATACGCTGGTGATGGGTTAGAACAAGCGGCAGAGGAAGTGCCGCAGTGCAGCCGATTCGTTAAAGATCCTGGTCCTCCTTTCTCCTGCTGGACAGACACTGGGACACCCCCAAGAAGGGAGGGGTGTGAAGGCACAGAGCTGGGAGCAGGGAGCAAAGAGCCTCGTTTCCGCAGCGCCCGGCAGCCCAGGATCACCTCATGTGATACTTGACAGCCTGGAAGGGTGTGGGGGGCGAGCATTACAGAAAGGCCGAGCAAGCTCCGGAGCTCTCAGGGTGGCTAAAGGCTGACTTGGGTCCCTCCTCTGCGCCTGCACGCTGTACCAACCCACCAGGAGGCCCAGAGTTCCCTGGGGTCCAGTACTGGGTGGGTTGGGGCACTCAGGGGCCAGGGCTGACTTTGTAGCCAGGCAACACTGATGACTTCCAAGCTGGTGGATGACACAGAGGAAAACAAATGCCCCATCCGATCCCATCTCTGCATCTTTGACAGAAAACATCTTCGGTTGCCAGGCAACAGCTGGGTGCCTGCACAGTCAGAAGGCAGAGCCAGTCCGGCTCCCTCCCTGGACGCTGGCTTTCCCAGGCCCTCCCCTGCCCCTGCTGAGTCGCTGACCTGGGTGGCCGAGTGTGGCTGTGTCCCTGGGCCTCTGCCAAGCGTGCAGAGGCTGTCGGCAGAGTGACTGTCCCCTCCCGCAACTCCACTCTCACCACAGCTCCCCCATCAGCGGCCCCTCGGGAGGCGCGCCCTGAATTATGCATTTTTTATTGACCTTTCCGATCCACTTTGCCTTTCTTTGCATTTCGTGTGATGCCATCACCTGTTGACGGGAAGATGGCCTTCAGGGTGCAGGGGCAGGGGTCAGGGGGCACTGAGGAGCCGCCAGTCTGCTGTGACCGACGGTGTTTTCTTAACAAGAGAACTTTCCGTGTGTGCCGTGTGTGGAGGTGCGTGTGCGCACAGTATGCGCGTGCGCGTGTGTGCATGGAGACTGGATCTGTAAAGCAGACCCAGAGGAGCTGTGCTGGCCGAGCCTGGGGCGGGTGGCCCCCGCTCCCCCGAGGCCCTGGGAGACAGTTGGAGATCCTTTGGTCTTGTCCCGTCTCTTCGTTTCACGGATGGAGAAGCTGGCCCCAGATGGGGAAGTTCAGGTTCCTAGCACTCACTGGGGCAGAGCTGTGTGGGCAGTCAGGGGTCCAGTGTGTCCTGGGGGGAGTTGGGGAGGATTCAAGGTTCTTTTCGGGGAGAAAGAGTCACCCTGACGTGAGGACTCTCCCCAAAGACCAGGCCAAGCCCTTCTGGGAAGAGTTGTCCATTTGTGTCTGGAGGACTAGGGGCTCCCTTCCCTCCCCACGGCAGGCACGGGGCAATAGCAGAAGTGGGCTGGCGTGGCGTGGCGATCAGGAACAGTGAGGTCGTGGCAGCGTTGACTGTGGAAGAGTCAGAAGTTTCCTTCGCTGTTTCTCCCTCCCAGAGTTAGAGAGGCCTCGGGTCAGAGTGCCCGGTGACTTGGGAGCTGGGCGCTGTGTCCTGGCAATGTGCCCCAGCACCTCTGCACGAGCTGTGCCCTGGCCTCTCCAGGGGTACCCTTCTCCTGTCCCTCAGGGGAGCTAGCTCAAGTCCTCCAAAGTGAAAGTGAAAGTCACTCTGTTGTGTCCGACTCTTTGCAACCCAACGGACCAACGGAATTTTCCAGGCCAGAATACTGGAGTGGGCAGCCTTTCCCTTCTCCAGGGGATCTCCCCAACCTAGGGATCAGACTCAGGTCTCCCACATTGCAGGCGGGTTCTTTACCAGCTGAGCCACAAGGGAAGCCCAAGAGTACTGGGGTGGGCAGCCTATTTCTTCTCCAGCGGATCTTCCTGACCCAGGAGTTGAACCGGGGTCTCCCGCATTGCAGGCGGCTTCTTCGCCAGCTGAGCCGCCGAGGAAGCCCGAGTCCTCCGGGACCGGACTCAATCCTCCCCTTGTCTTTCTTGGCCCCCCTGGGCAGCTGCATGCCATGCAGCACATCTCTGTCCCCCAGCACTTCTTGACTAGCTGCTGCTCTGTGAGGACGCTTTCCTGTGTGTATACAGCTGTTCGGAGAATCTGGGGACAGAGAATGGTTATTGCCTCTACACACTGTGGTTGTTCCATTGCACAGCTGTGTCCAGGCCTGCGACCCCGTGGACTTCCCTGCCCTTCACCATCTCCCGGAGTTTGCTCAGACTCATGTCCATTGAGTTGATGATGCCATCCAACCACCTTATCCTCTGTCTCTCCTTTCTCCTCCTGCGCTTGTTTTTAAACACTGGATCCTGAAAACAGTTTCCTGGGTGAGCTGGGTGGGTCCAGGGGAGGCGTGGCAGGTGGGTGTACAGTCTTCAGCAGCTTCAGGGCACCAGCAGGTTCAGGCCTCCCACCTGCAGGAGGTCTTGCTGGCTCCGCGGGAGAGCTCAGGGGAGCCCCGCGTGGGGCGGGGCGGGGCGGAGCGGGGCGCTGCAGCGCGGTGGCTCGGGGCCTGCTTCCCCTGCACGCTCTGCCTGCTGGCCACGAGGTGCTGCTTCCAGGTCCCCGATTGGGCCGTGTGCCCGCTCTGACCGTGGCACGTGGCTCCCCTCTGGAACACACATCTCCCTCCACCCTAATCCCACCCACCTCTGGGCTCCCCACCGAGCCGCCCCTTCTCCAGGGGCCTTTCCCCAGACTTTGTGCACCCGGCCCCCTCCTGCCTGTGGCCCAGACCCACTGACTGTGTCAGCCAGCAGTCCACACCGGACATCTGGACACAGGGCCTGGACACAGGGCGCCTGAGGCGCCCATGTTAGTGTTCCCCTCTGGACAGATAGACCAGCACATCCGCGGATGACGCTTCGCTCCTGTCCAGGGGTTGACTGTCTTCCTTTAGCCCCCTTCCTGTGCCCATCCAGGCCAGCCCCTCCCGTGTGCCTTCCGGGTTCAGGCCAGCTTGTTGAAACGCAGGTGCCCAGACCCTGCTTTGGGGCTTCTGTGGTCTGGCGGGGACACCTGGACAGTGATGTGGTCGCTGCTCTGAACAGAGTAGCTCCCCTGCCGTCCTGGCCCGCAGGCAGCCCCATCACAGCCCGTGGCGGACCCTGCCCTGCGCATCCTTGGACCGGAGCCCATGTGCCTCCAGATGGGACCTGGTCTGCTCTGGCCGAATGGATGCAGGGTGCACCAGGTTAGCGAGAGTTTAAGTCACAGGGATGGTCTGATGACCCTGACGTGATTTCCATCTCTCACCGCAAGGCTGCTCCAGGCTCTTCTTTTTTCAAATAATCCTCTAAGTTGGTGTGGTGGCCCCTTCCGAACAACCGTGAGCCTTCCTGAGCACACGCTCAGGCCTCACGCTCCCACCCAGCTCCCTGAGTCAGCATCTTATGCCC